>PNEQ01023444.1:0-66257 GCA_003012365.1 Medauroidea extradentata
ACGGACTCGAATCGTATTGAGTCAGTACAATACAAATTATTTAAAACTATTTACATGAGATTCTCTCAACCGTTAATGCCTTTTAGTTATGAGGATATACTTACTGATTTTAAGACAACCACTTTACATGCTCGTAGGATAGTTAATGATGCTCTATTTTTTATTAACTCCTTTCTATATTATTTTGATTGTCAAACTAGTATAAACAATACAGGTTTAAAGGTGCCTAACCGTATTAGTAGAAACTTTAATCTTTTTTACGCATTATCTAAAAATAAAAACTTAATTAACAGATGTATATTCAATTTTAATGATATTTGTAAATTTGATCCTTTTAAGGAAAGTAAAATTGTATTCTGGGACTTTAAATAAGGTTGTTTAAGTGTCTCATTTCTGTTTGTCTCTTTTTTAAATGTTTTGCTGCATTTTGTCCTGTCAGTGTGTGTTGTAAGTGTCTAGTCCTTTGTTTTGTATGTCTGTATTCTTCTGTATGTCCTTTGTTATTTGTTTATCCTGTGTTTCTGTATTTGTATCTGTTATTTGTTTAGTATCATCCTGTTATTGGTCGCAAGACTGTTGGATGGCACTTTAACCATAATAAATAAATAAATAAATAAATTATTATTATTATTAAGCTTGGCGAAAGAAAAAAACGAAACATTAATTAATCGTCAAAAATAGAGTACATTTCTCTAATGCATGACATCCTCCCACCTTGAGTTGGTAGGAAACAACTCAACCACCTTACATAATATTGGGAATATAAATACAATTCACAAGTCTAATCTGTTTGGAATATTTACATTTCTACCACTTCGAGTGTTTTCTTTTGACATTACTTCTCTTAGGTCAGGATTCTTTGTTTTAGGAAGTCCCTTTTGTTGTATATTTGTATCTTTGACCCAATCCGATGATACCTCGAATGGGTATATTCTCTGATTCGGACGTAATAATGTATAAGTAGCTGTTTTTAAACGTACAAGACGAATAACATTGTCTATTCCAGGAATGATTTGTACGATACGGCCTAATGGCCAGTCTACACGTTTAGTACGGTCACGTTCACTCAAAACGACGTCTCCTAGTCTTATCTGATCCTTAACCTTCTTAGATTCAGGTCTTTGAATTAAAAGTCCCAAATATTCTAATGTGAATCTATTCCTCAAATCATTCATTAATTTTTACCTTTACATATATTCTATTGAGTGATTTTCATCTACACTATCACAATCACCCTCTCCTGTCTCACTCACATCACTCAAGAATAAGGATGGTGACAAGGGAAGAAGTTTATGATCTGAGTCAGATAAATAAGTTAAAGGTCGACATTAATAATTGATTCTGTATCACACAGGACAGTATTCATTTCTTCGTATGTGAGAAGAGCCTTTCCCAAAACGTTTCGAAGAATCTGTTTCATCATTCCTACAGGTCTTTCCCAAAAATCACCCCACCAGGGTGCAGAAGGGGGAACGAACTTCCATTCTATCCTATTCACACTGGAATATTGTATGACCTTGCTCCAGTCGATTGATTTTAGATTATTTGAAGCACCTACAAAATGTTTGCCATTATCTGAGTAAATGATGTTAGGTCGACCACGACGAGCAATAAAACGTCTGAGTCCATGTAGAAAGGTTTCTGAAGACAGAGATGATAATAACTCTGGATGTATTGCTCAGTAAACAGCACAAGTGAATAGGTAAATCCAAGCCTTAATACCGTTCTTCAAGTGAACTGGCCCTGCCAAACCAACACATATTATACAAACGATTTTGTCGTAATTCTAAAAATATTGAGAGTATCAACTAAGACCATGGAATTTGCATTGTATTTTGAGTATCTCCTTAGGACTAGTGCACCAGTCACAGGAAAATGAGTTTTCTATTAAACAACTCATTGTCTGAGTTGATTTTTTCCTTTCTTGTGAAACCGATTCGGTATCTATTGTTGGAGTTTCACAGTGCCACTCTTTTTTATTCTTTTGTAGCCACTCTGGTCCCTCCCACCATCTGGGAGCTAATAATCTATCTGCTAGACAACCCCTCGAAGGGAGATCAGTAGACTAGGAACATATCTCCACATTTCCGGTGAAGTCAAAATGCCAATTTCTTTAACTCGATTATTGACAAACACAGTCAAAGATTCCCCTTTTTGAATCCATGTCAAAGTAGTAGTGGAGTATGTTCAGAAATACAATTCTACATATTTGTAGTTAAGTCCGTTTAACACGTAATTACCTAACCTAGCACCTATTGTCGCGGCAATCAGCTCGAGTCGAGGTATTATGACAGTATTTAAAGGGGCTACTCTCGATCTGGCTGCAAGAAGATGTACTTTAATCGAACCATTGAAATCAATTCTTATAAACATCACTGTCGCGTAAGCTTGAGCACTAGCGTCGCAAAAAGTATGTAAACTGACCTTCGCTATGTTATCAGAGAGATGAAACCAACGAGGAATCCTCATCTCTTTAAGGAAACATAGACTCGAATGCCAAGTTATAAATTGGTTCTTAATGTCAGTACCGACCTCTTCATCCCAAGACAGACCGTTTGACCACAACTTTTGTAATAAAAGTTTGGGAATTAAAAGTACATGACTAGCTATCTCAATGGGATCAAACATTCTTTAAGTAACAGAAAGAATCGATCTCTTCGTGATTGTACCTAATACAAAATTCTGTAACCATCCCAAATTTAAAAATAATGTGTCAGATTCTAGATTCCAACGTAAGCCTAGTACAGTTGCGACTTCTTCAAGAGTAACATTTTTATTATTATACTGCCAATCCCTAAGGTTGAATTTTCCATCCATCATTACATCACGAGACTTATTAATGAACCCTCTTAATTCAAGTTCTGTGTCAAGACTAGTAATTACATTGTCAACATATATACTTTGTTTGAGTCGTATTAGTCTTTCCTGACGATATTTACATTCCTCCAATGCCTTATTCAAATGATAGTCAATAATTGTTCCTAAAAGGAAGGGACAACACTTTAGTCCAAATACTACCCTTCAATGACGAAAAATTCTAATATTATTCATGTCATTTGGGTCACACCAGAAAAATTTAAGAAAATCTCTATCTTCTTGTCGGATACTGATTTGTAGAAAAGCCTTTTTTATGTCAGTTATCACTCTAAACTTTCTTTCTCGAGATTTGAGTAACAGTAAGGGAATTTGTTCAATCAAATTGGGCCCACACTCTAAACATTGATTAAGAGAAGGAGAGGTTCTTTCTCTGGCTGATGCATCAAATACAGGGCGAATTTTAGTAGTGCTTTTATTTTTAATAATAGCCCTATGTGTTAGGCAGTGACCATACTCTGTTATTTCATCGACTGGCACTTCTTCAATTATTCCTAAATTTTGCCATTCAGTTAGAATTGCATCATAAGAGTGGAGAATATTTTGAAAATGTAGTTTTCTAGTGGTAGATCCTAACCTCTTTAGAGCTAATTCCTATTACTAGGAACAGGTAAATGATCTTCTTTCTACAATAATGCTACTTCATAACTATCTGCATCATTTATCACTACAATACTTTGAAATTCATCTTTTTTTTTGTCTGTCTGTCAAGCTTGGACGATTTTGTGGCTGATATATCAATGGTATCTAGACTCCAGAGGTAATTAACTTCAGTATTGAACAGAGTTGTAATTTCTACAGTCAGACTAGTAGATGATTGTTGTGGAACCTTCCCCATTAATGTCCAGCCTAAATTTGTTTCTACAGCCACTAGACCAGAAGAAAGTATTTTAATATTTCCAGTCATAAGCCTGCCTGCAACATCGGAATCATCAGATATATCAAATACAATAATATTACTTTCTCGCAGTTCATTCAACCAGGGTCTTTTTCTAACAGAAGGAATGCTATCACAAATTACAATGATATTTTCCATCTTAGCTTTCAATTTCCAATTTATAAGAAAAATGTTCATCAAATTCTGTTTTCACTCTACCAAACAGACCATGTTTCAACGTTTCAGTTCTCAGTGGAGTGTAACCTAATTTTTCAACAAGGTATTTTCTAACATAGGATCTCTGAGATCCCGAATCAATTAAGGCCCTAGCAGAGAAAGAAGAACAATTGCCTTTTATCTTTACCAACAGTGTTTGTAAAAGAACTTTAGGAGACCTACAAATACTACTTAATGCCTTAGTTATTTGTTCATCTTTCTCTCTAGATTGTCCAATCCCAGTATGGTTAACACCATCAGTTGTTTGTTTCCTATTCTGAGGCAATTCTGGACACATAAAAACATTATGGGTTTTACTACAAACAATGCATCTCACTTCTGATATACAGTTACTAACACAGTGACCTCTTTTAAAACACTTAAAACATCCAACTTTTTCCTTCAATAGTTTCTGTTTCTCTATAAGACTCAACCTCTGAGCTTTGAAACCGCTCGAAGTATCATGTTTACCTTCACAAAAAATACAAAATCCTTTCTTTTCCTCAACAGGGTTAGTGTTTAACAAGTCAGTAGCGGTGGTAATCTGTTCTGATAACTTGTATTGTTTTTTTTTTTTTCAATGTTACAATTTTTAATTCCAAAACCTGAAATGGCTAAACTAATCCGTTCCTCAGATTCAACTTCATTTTTAAGAAAAATCATTAAATTGTCTAGTCTACTCTTGGAATCACCTGTGTGTAAAAAGTATGGATTCCTTTGCCATGCTCTGAGAGATTCTTCAGGTAAACATGACTCCACCAATGGATACAACATAGAGGCACATTTGTCTGTAGTAACACCTAAAGTTTCAAGAGACCGTATCTGTGATTCTAAGTTATCATAAAGGACATACAATGAGCTAACATCACAGGGTGTAGAAGTATTTTTAAGAACTAGGGATAGTAACTCCCTTACATACACTTCAACTAACAGGTCATCTTTACCAAACCTGCTCATTAAACATTCAACAGCTTTTGAATAATTTACTACAGAAGGTGGAAAACCTTCTACAATTTCTCGAGCACGGGAACCTTTCACTGTAGCCTGTAGTAGGTACTGAAATTTGTCTTCCGGTGCATAACTGGGTCCTCATATATTTTACTAAATTGGCCCCAGAATTATAACCACCGTTTTAAATTACCGTCAAATTTCCTGAGTTCTAATTTGGGAAGATTGAATTTTCGTCTATTCCCGCAATCCACACTGCTACACTCACCTTCGTCATCTCGAGAAATGTCTCTTGAAGTTAAAGTACTTCCAACACTCACCTCTGTTTCTGGAAACTGTCGCTGGTAATCATCGGCAAGGTTAATCTCGGTTTCCAGATCCTCCTCGCCGACATCAATTTTTAGACTCAATATCTTACCATCCATGTGCAGTAGCTCTTCGTTTTTCTTCCTTAGTAGAGAAAGGAAAACCTGCACTTTTCACTTATTTTCCTCCAGTTCAGGTGTACGTATTACAATTGCAGTTTTTAGTATGCTTAACTGTCTTGTAAAAGCCTGTCGTATCGTTCTACGTAGTTTAATCGTCTTTTCCAGGTCATTTTTAACGGCATCCATGATGAAAACAAGGTTGTAATTTATGGAAAACAATAATCACGTCGAAGTGTACTGTCACGATCGCCATTAATTTTAGAAAGTCATGCACACCGGCACGTCTAGGTTCTTGAAATTTTAGTAAATAAAGACCAACTACTTTTAAAAACAACCTTAGTAGAGTACTTTATTTTTCTGCTATATCAAAACAACCATTCAACAAACTTATTATTATTAAGCTTGGAGAAAGAAAGAAAACAAAACATTAATAAATCGACAAAAAATAGAGTACATTTCTCTAATGCATGAAAAACGCATATACACATGTTTCCCCTTCTTGTTTTTTTATAAGCACAAGAATGAAGTAGTATAACAAATGGCTCACGCTACATCCTTTTGGTACCTGCTACTGTAAACCACATGACATAATGTTTTTTTTCCTTATGTAATCATTAACAACTAATAGTTTGTGATCAAACGTCAGTGAGTTGAAATTTGGTTAACTAACGCCCAGAAATGGAACTTTGACATTCGCGCTCCATCAAGACCGAAATAAAACTTCTAATTGTTTGTGATTTTATGTTAAGATTTATTTTTGTTAGCTGACATAAATCAAAATTATTTATACTACATGTTTTGTAGTAATATATTCCAAAAATAATTTCTTGAAGTACAATCGCAACATTAAATCGAATTAAAAATTACAGACATATTTATAATATCTTCACTCATTAAATAAGACTTTTTATGATTACATAATACTTATGTTTCTTTTGCAAATCAAATACGATTGTAATGGTAAAACAATATGTTGTTGATTTTATTTTTAGTGACAATTTAAGTTCCGTGGTGTTAAAAAATCAAGATTTGTTTAACGTAGTTTGATAGAAATAAGAACTCACATAGGATGAAACTAGTAAAATCCAAAATTATATAAAAAAACAATACATGAAATTAGCACTTAAAAGTATAAGACAACAATTTCAAATTATTGTTGACGGAAATGCGTCGGAGGCCGCTCAGCAAACAAACTTGGTAGTTAAATTAGCGGATTTGAAACGCAATAGAACTTTAAATGCGTCAGGGGACCGATAAATATGTAGTTTAAATTAGCAAACTTGAAACATAATAAGTAACTGCAACAAAACGTGTGTATATTATGTGAACTTATGTGACAATTCCAAAAGGTAAGCCAAATCTAAAAATATATTTAGTTAAAATGTTTTTATTTTAGACGTCAGTTTGTGGATGCGGTCTTGTTTTGTTTTCTAATATCATCATCAGTAGGTGTCCTGAAGCTACATATAGAGCATATTGCATTCGCGCTATTGCTTTAGTGGAGTGAATCAGTCTCCCAAGACTAGCACCACCTACACGGTGGATGACGTTTGTCCAAGAACTTTTCCTATTCGCACGACTGCACTGCACTCTCACTACGTTCTGCCCTCGCGACCATACAAACACTTGCCGTCTGTTTTCTTAGCGCAGAGAGTACTCAGCATAACTGGAGACAAGTGCGAGGGAAATATTTAATATCCCTATTTTAACTGCGGGGGATAATGTAATATGTGGTGGTTATGTTCCCTTACCGCAAGTGTGCACCGTCAAACCGAACGTTCCTCAACTACGGAAGTCTGTCTATTTATAGTCACACTTGGCTGAAACCATCATCAGCACTACATCCCTTCTTCATCACACAATTCAATGCAATTATGTTCATAATTTGGAGATAACTTACATAGTTGCCGTAGCTGAGAATTTGCGAAATCATACTACTCAGGTAATTACTCAAACAACCTGCACTTCCCTTTTATCAAAAGTGTTATTTTACGGAAATTAAATAATTAACAGAAACACGCATTTTATACATTTAGTTATTGTAATTTGTTTAATTTCATGGAAAATCTCGAAAACAAATTTACTGTGCCCATCTTTTAGACATAAAAAAAAAGATTAAACCATTGAACTTTCATCACATTACATAGTAAGATTTATCCACGTAAAAAAATCCGTAGCTTCACAGAAGTTGTTAGAGTAAACTGTTCTGTTACGGAAATACATTCACATGTTTATAGTCTGGAGGAAATGGTTGACGTCACATAAGACTACGGACAATTTACCGTAAACCGTAAAAACCTGCAATTTAAGGAATACATTTATTTGAAATAAATTAATATGTGGCAATCTGTATAAAAACATCCATTTCTTGTAAAAAGTAACTATACTGTGTTAAAAGCTGTGTTATCTACACTTGTAATGTCACAGAAAGTACGTTAAAACGAACTAAAAACATGATAATTTACGAATACATTACAATATATTTTACTGTTATATAACGTAATTGCGCGCAGTACTCACTCCAGAACCATGCTTAAAAGAGAATTTAGCGAAAATATTAACATAAATTAACTAAATTCATATTGCTTGTAAGAATTTTTTTCATCATTTCTTAAAATGAACACTTCATTTTTACTGTCCCGGTTTCTCTTTCCCTGTTTGTTTCAAATGTTACAGTACTGAAGAGAACTTTACGAGTTGAGAAAGAGTTTGTAAAGAAAATTGTGTAATGTAAATATACGAATATTTTTCTAAGAAATAAATTATGAATGTTTTTTAACCACCTATACCTGTAGGTGTATTTAATTTAGTAAATTAATTACTATTGAAATTATAAAGCTACCAAAATACTAGTTGGAATCTCAGAGTATAGGCTAATCGTTTAAAATGTTCAAATACGTGAAGGTAAATATATATAATCACTACTCATCGTGTACCGGCAAAACTATTGCTCTTAGGCGTATAGTTTACTGAATGAAAAATGTTTTATAGATGTTAGAAGTATCCGTACGTAAAGAAAATTGTAGTTTTGCTAACTTCAAAATTGTTTTTGTTATGTTAAGTTAGGTCAATTGGGTTAGTTTAGGTTAGATTTGACAAGTTTAAGTTATTTTACTATATATATATATATAATGTTTTCTATTATTCGTTAGATAATGTTGGGTTACCTAGCGAAAAACGTAATGGTAAAATAACCGAACCTCGCCAAAACTAACCTAAACCAACCTTAACTTACCTTACCTAACGAAAAACGGAAAATTTCTAAGTTAGAAAACTACAATTTTATTTACGCGCGACTACTTCTAACGTCTGTAGAAACATTTTTCATTAATAAACTATGCCTCTAAAATCAATAATTTGGCGGGTACACGATGAGTAGCTATTCTTAATTCTTACCGATATAAAATATTATGTGAATTGGAGAAATACAATTTACAGAGACGTATATGTGTTGCATTTTTCACTATACGAAATGCATTAAAAGTAATTAATTAGAACTTACTGTTCAGTAAAATTTTCCCAGTAGTAATGTTTTCGGATTAATGATTTATTTGATTCAATAAAAACTTGTCATCAGCTCAGACAGAGATGAATTTCAGGGTATCCTTCAGGAGTTCTTTGCGTTTACAGTAACACATTTTCTTTCTTTTCGTGACGACCTAAAATTTCTAGCTGATTGCAGTATATTGAGTTCCTGTATCAGTTCAACTTTACTAGAAAATTTTAATTCAATTTATTAAGATCTATATTTTTGCATATGACAAATAAAGTGTTGTACGTATTAATGTTAGTCAAAATTTATGATAAATGTATTAGTTACATTCATGTTGGCTTGAGAAGCGACCTCATAGGAATTGAAGTCACGTCTTGACCTCTCCGTTGTCTCCACTAAACATAAAGGGATAAAGGGTGGTAATCTGAAAAGTTGATTGAAATAAACTTGTAGAGCGGAATTCGGCAAATATTTGAGATTTCATACGTTAAATATTAACATATATATATATAATTAACTTTAACTTGCTTACTGATACAGCAAAGGAATAGAGACATTAGCATAGAGTTATATTAATATCAACATTTGAATATATTTGTCTGCGTCTAAACACCTAAATACAACACTATGCTAGGCAGGAGTAAGTTCTGTTTTTCGGTTGTTCACTATTATATTTTTGATTCGCAGCTTGGCAGAAGAAAACAGTTGCTTTCTTGAAGTCACAAACAAGAGATATCGACGCTCGATGTCTGTTACAGCTCCACGAAGAAAGTACAAAGCTCACTCAAGACCTAATATTGTTCTAGCAGGAGAGGAAGGTGAGGTACAGATACGTGTTGACACACATTGCAGAATTTTTCCACCTTGACGTTTCCCTCTCTACAGCAGAGCCGAATTCCCTCTCCAACGAGAATACCAGGCCCCTCGTTTAGCAGCGAAGCGCAGGGAGAAGCCAGGGTGTCGAAACAAAGCACGCCCTGCAACATCTCGTCTCCGCAGAAGAGTCTGGCGAATGGGGGTGGAGCAGGGCAGCCAATTTCAGGCATCGGATTTCTCGACGCACGTGTGGAAGCGATCCTTTTCTTCTATTGAAGAAAGAAACCTCCTTCGTGTCATCTATTACCTCACCATTGCCTGTGTCGATTTGTGCATCTCCGCAGCGAAAACTAAAATATCCCTTCCTGGAATAAAAATGCTTTCAATTATTTTCAAGATGGATGATGAACAAAAATATTACAATTGTTAAATAGTCTCATAACGGTGCTGTTCATTCATTGTTATGTCTGGGTAAGCAATTGATTACGTACATATATTCAAAAGCCATATTTGCACGTTTATAGTAAGCTAGTTGTTTCAACACTTTTTTTACCAGTCCGCAAATGTAACCTGGAACTTGAGTGTGCTATTTACTTACATATAAATGAAAATCTTCTTTTTCTTAGTTATAAATCCATATCCTAAACAGTAATTTCAGTTAACGTGCATTTAAAATGTTTTATGTAATCGCAGAATTTTGCTTCAAGCATAGCCTACTAAAATACGCAAAGAATATGTGTGTTTTATTTATTTGGTTTTACCTGCCCTCGAACAGCACAAGGCCTTATATTAGTATAGATACAGAAGGTGTGGAAAGGGGGAAGGAGTCGGCCAGGGTCTGTTTAAAGAACCATCCCAGCATTCGTCTGAAGTGATTTTGGAAAACCTTGGAAAATCTAAATCAGGATGGCCGTTGCTGAGGAACGAACCCGGACCCTCCCGAATGTGAGGCGAGTGTTTTACCACTGCCCCACCTCGCTCTGTTTGTATTGTAGTTAAAATTTCGACTAAACGTCACGAAGAAAATATACAACATATGAAGACTTTTACATGTTATTACAACAGAATATGTGGTCAAGCTGCCGAAGTGCTAAACTGAAACTAAATGTTTCGCTGACCACACAACTTTAATATTTGTATGGCCGCATATAAAATATTGTTTTATGTTTGTTCAACCAAACGTTTATGTCATGCATTCTATCCCTTGTATTCACCTGTGATAATCATTTTTCTTGTTTACAAACATTAGTAATTCATCTGGTTACTATATTTCTTTTTAACCCTTGACGCAAAAAGATGGGTGTTATAAGTTTAACGTGTATGTGTCTATCTGTGTGTCTGACTGTGGCATCGTAGCTCCTAAACGAATGGACAAATTTTTTGATGCAGTTTTTTTTGTTTTGTTTGAAAGCTGACATGGTCGAAATGGTTCTCAGCTATGATTCAAGGAAATTTGTTCAGCCGTTTAAAGATAATGAGCTCTTTTCTAGTTTTTAACTACTTATTCCAGGAAGTGTTGCTTATCAACGATGAACTGAATGCAGCTACATAGTCATTGTTTTCATTTTCATTGTAAACGATGAATCCTAGATAATTTCAACTAGGGCATTTTTTAACCACGATACAAAAAGAGGGGTGTTATAAGTTTAACGTGAATGACTGTATGTATGTCTGTGGCATCGTAGCTCCTAAACGAGGGGACCGATTTTTTATACTTTTTTTTTTTTTAAAGCTGGCGTGATTGAGATGATTTTTAGCTATGATTCAAGATAATCTGTTCAGCCGTTTAAAGACAATCGTCTCTTTTCTTGTTTACTTTTTAGGGAATATGAGCAATTCTACTGGTGTGATCGATTTGAAATTTAATACCATGTGAGTCAGGTTTTTTTTTAATGTTCTAAATATTTGCGAGTTTTTAAAGTACGGATTTTGCAACGTATCGCTTGATAATGTTGTCATTGTTGTTTTAGATTACATACATTTTCACATCGTTTTCGTATATTTTAATATATTATTATAATGGATTATTTGATTGTTAATATTAGTGTAGAATTACCACTAATTAACAGTTAGTAGTTACTGGATAGTTAAAAATTGTATTCGATCAGTTTCATTGATAAAAAATCATCATAATTGTACGGATATCATGCATCCATTCTTGACGGTGCCGCTTACATTAAGCGGCTTTGCGCGTTATAGGCTCAGAAACGACAGAGATGTAAAGGCGACCTTTAAGTGTGTACCAAATGCCCGCATCGCCACAATGCACCAAGCACTGAACTGCTGTGCAATATTCCTGCCGATCCATTTTTGCTACGGGATTTCAAGCGATTACCGGGTAATTTTTGGTGAAAAACCTGGATCATAGTTCAGTACACGCTTAATCTTAGTACTGCATACATCCAATTAGTACATTTTGGTGTACGACAGTTTGAAAAGGCCGTTTTTAGTTGTATTGGAGGGCTTTTAATGAGTTTAATTTTTTAACAGTGTCATTCCGTACTCGTTCGATGTGTAGTTTAGTTTTGTATACTGGCGCAGTAGATACGTGTTTACTGCGCGTTACAACAGCATTTGAAGAGTGTGATAGGCAGTTTCTCATTTTGTGTGAAATATGTTGCCTTTTTTTTTGTGTTAAACGAACAAAAGTATCTTAATTTCATTTATGTACTAAAATATAACAATCCCTAAATTATGTTCACAATTTTCTTATATGGTATTGCTGTATTGAACAAGTGCTTGGAGGTCTTACAAGAAAAATTTTTAGAATACTCTGTCTGGGAAAATATTCTGTTACACAAGACTTATAGAACCAGATTAGAGTTAATTATATTGTTTGTACAAATGGACGTAATTATGCAAACAAGAACCAACCCACAGTTCACTGGTTCAGAAATATTAAAGATCAAAATCCACACTGTGCAAATAAACCTTGTAGAATCATTATTACATCATTTTTTCCTTCAAATATTTTGAATTAATACTTGCTCTTTTCATATGACACATTTTTTACTTTCTCCTTCTACTTGGTATGAGCATCTCAAAACAAATTTATTTGTGGATTGGTTCTTTTTTGCATAGCTACGTCCAAATATAATGGAAGGGTTACTACTTACTGCACGTATGTTCAGTGTTTCTTTCATAGAGACTACAGTTATTGATGCGCATGTCAAACGTTGCACTTACTGCTCCGCTGTTTCCGTACGTCAAATGCGGGAAAAAAGTTAAGGGCCAATAACTTTACAGAAGAAACGAGTTTCTTGGACATCCCTGCCAAATTGCGACGACCTGGGCGAATGAGAGTACGTCCAGTAAACATGACATTACTTGCTACACTTGCCGCTTGCCATCTCCCTTTGTTGTAAACAACAATCCTGCTGAATATATTTTACTCTTCTGAAATTACTGATCGCCAGCTGAGAAATTGTTATCTACGGTGGTTTGTATTAGGAGTAGTAATCTTATCATACGTTACATGTACGTGTGCGACGAGATTATTATTGTTTTGTGTTATAATATGTTTATGGCCATATATACCATTCTTCTTACCATCCAGTGAGACTTCCTACTGGTTGAAAAAAAAAAACAATCATACTAGGAACTCACTATTATATTTAAAAATGGAAACACTCTAAAAATTACTTCGTAATTGCTTGTAAAATGTCTTACTATAGTTACCATTTTCCTACATCTCAAAACCAAATACTGAGATGGTATTTTTTATACAAGACAAGTACTTTATTTTTAATACATGTTCCGTTTAAATTAGGAGAAACTATATAAACTTGTGGACAACAATGCAATAGTAACAACATAATTCTGCAGAAGGATACTTTGCTCGACAGTAAATATTTTTAACAAAAGATTTTTATTTTCATTTGTGTAGAGACGGTGAAACTTTAGTTGTTGTCATTCCTAGTGAAAGTGATGGATTATTTTAGATTACGAATTCAAGCGACTAAGGTAACATATTTCTTAGTTCCTCTATCAATACAATGTATACATTTAGAAAAATCTTTTTTTTTTACTTTAAATTTAATTTTTATATATTTGAACGCCAAGGAAAAGAGCACGTCTTTATTACGTCTTATAGTATGGTTTTAGTTTGAATGCATAGATTTACGATGTTAAGACACTATCTATATTATAGTATTTTAGTATTTTAGTTTAGCAATTAGAGCACAAATACAAATATTTATTACACAAATTTATATTACACGAAATCAAAATGTATACTAAAGATAAGCTTCAATTATATAAATACCACTTCAAAGGAATTTCCGTGTGGTACTAATTTATAATATTTTAATTTATTGCGAGTTAAAAACAAAAGCAGACTTTAAATCAAAGTTTCGAGTGCTCTGTACCGAAAAATTCATATTTTTATAAGTGTACCAAACACTGTCTTATCACTCATACATTGCATAAATGGTAATTTCCCACAAATAAAATATTTTTAGGTTCCATAATTTTCGTACAAGCGCGTGTCAAAGTAGCTATTTGACTATTTTCGCTAAATTCCCAAAGTAAAATCTATTCAAACGATGCGAATGAAAAAAATTTAGAGTGAAAGTAAATGTATTAAACTACGCAATTACACCTTCGTAAATTCACGTAAAAATTATTTGCATTAAGTAATTCATGAAAATAGCTAAATTTTTTCACGTCTTTAAGTACTTAACATATTTTTTATTTACGTGAAATAACAAAGGTGTTATTATGTAGTGTTATACATGTACTTTCACTTAAAATTTTTTAATTCTCATCGTTTGAATATTTTTATCTTTGGGTAAGTAGCTACTTTGACGTGCGCTTGTACAAATTCTATGGCACCGAAAACCATTTTATTTGAGGGAAAGTACTGTTAATGTAACGTGTAAGAGTTAGACTGCGTTTGGTACAGTTACAAAATTACGAATTTTTCAGTGCAAGGCACCATTAAGTGCAAAACATAATTAGGCCCGTAATGAAATTCTGTGCATACATTGCGTCACAGTATGTGACCAACTGCAGCGTACGGACTTAAATTACAATTAGTATTACTAAACAACAAAATATATACCAATGTGCTAGTTTATGCTGTATTGCATTTGACAAGAAGCACCCTGTGAATTATTTCAAAAAATTGTGCGCTTGAGCAAATATTATTTTATCGGTTGAAGTACGTGTGTCACTTTATTTCAACTTCCATTAGACAGTATTAATTTCCGATACAAAAACCCGGTATTCACAGAATTTATATTTTGACATTAAATTGTAATACGTCTCTCACGAATCGGAAGAAAATAGATTTTCTTAAGCGAGAGAATCTTCCGGTTTGTTTGAAATTTTATGCTATGTTTGTGTTAAGTTGTAAATTTTAATATCTACACTATTTCATTATTATTAGTAGATGTCCTCGCTATTTATTTAAAAAATGTAAATAATCACATACTTTTACGTTAGCAACTGTAGAACTAAAACAAATACTAACTACAAATAAAAGAAAATTATGTATTTCAAAATTCCTTACAATTTTTTTTAATAAAGCAACGTATCATAGTACAGTAGGATGATAAATTCTAAATTGTCGGTGTATAGTTCCTGTATATGTCAAACCAGAAGTCCATACGGTTCTTCTCCAAGTCGTTCTTCAAGGAGAGGGTGGTGTTGATTTCCAGATATGGGAAGCTGTTCTGACTGACTGGCTTCCAGGCAACATCTCCCTCTATGCTGGGCACCCCTGTCTTGGCGAAGCTCGTCCACAATCCTCCCAGTAGCCTGGCAAGTGTCGTGTCGTCCGAGCTCTGACCATGTATCTTGCCATCGTAAGTTACGTACCCAAGCTCCATGGTGTGGTATGCAGGTCCATACACGAACTGGTAGTTGTATGTAGTGGTGTTTGGATGTCTGGCATGCGAGTGTATGGTCCTCGCAATACCTGTGATGAACAAGAGATCTGTCTGCAGGTCTATCCACTGGCTAGAGGTCTCGGCCGAAATAGAATTGTTGCCGAAGTAGAAGTTTTTCACCTTTTGCGCGACTTCTAGAGACTTTTGAGAACCTTTGACAAGGCCCAAGTCTGCTGGGACAACCTGTTCTAGGTCCATGTTGATGTCTTGCCAATAGGTGTCCGACATATTTTCGTATACAATCGTTGCTGACTCACACTTGGTCGCGCCTGTAATGTAAGGCACTTTATTAAACACACCATACTCAATTATGAAAGACGGCTCATATGGCAGAAAAGTTTTCTCCTCTCTTCTCGGGAAATCCAAGGAAGGCACGAAAGGAAACGAAATAAGCCGCATCTTTTCATCGGCAGTCAAGATTTTATCGAGGGCACTCAGGAGATCTGTGGCAGACACCGTCCTCAGGACGTGGAGGAGTTCCGTAGCGCTGCTCGTGGCGTTGCCAAGTAACGCTCCAAGTCGGTAGGCTCGGTCTTCTGTGTTCTTGACAAAAGTCCAGGGATTCAATGCAGAGCCACTCTCCGATATCGCTCTCTGAAACAAATCTGCCACTCACAGACTTTTAGAACATTCCAAATTACGATATAATGTTCATTTTGAAAATGTGATGTTGTAATAGGTGAATTTAAGTTAATTCAGGGACTTATTGTTCTACTAGATGTTCCTAATATAACACATAACCTTAGTGAAACCCGAAGATACACCACCATGGTTCCGACTTGATTGAATCTTTCTCAAATAAGAGATCTCCATGAAACTACGCAAGATACGCCTATCAAATAATGTCAGTAGGTTTTGAGTTTCACAAAACGTGACAAAACTTAGCTTACCTTTAGACAGCGGCGAGAGCATGTGATAGTGCACACTGGCGCCTCCTGCACTCTCCCCGAAGATGGTGACACTACTGGGATCTCCTCCGAACTTGGCTATGTTCTTCTGGACCCATCTCAAGGCAGCAGACTGATCCTTGAGGCCAGCATTTCCTGGTGCGTTTGTCCCGTTGATACTCAGAAACCCTGTGTGCAAAAGAAATTATATGAAAACTGTACTGCCTGCTCATTTGCTACTTGGATAGTTGCATTTTTCATAACATGTATTGATCAACATCAGCTCATTAGCATAAAATCAAAATTAAACCGTAACATAGTCCATTAAGGCAGTCGTATTAGCGTAGTATAGTTCGTGATATCAAAGTCCATAGTCGTATATTTTACTGTAGATATTCGAAGTTGACGCACATCAACAATATATCTATAAATACGAACTTTTTAAAGAATTTGCATATTAGGCTACACTTTAATATGTCACTACGATATTCTTTAAAAATCATGCACTATTTTGCATAATCAAGTATTAGAATTATTCTTCCCATTTACTGCTGGGCTGCGCACATGCGAGTTGTTGATTTAGGATGACCCTGGGGTAAACTACTGTTTATCAAAGAAGACACTGCAATTTTCCATTCTTAGAGTACGTATATATTTGCTTGCTAGATTTGACTTACCTATGTTTTATTGTCGTTGCATGATATTTTATTAAGTTTCGTTTGTGTTTACGAAGAAGTAAAATTGTTGTCGATTCTGGAAGATAAAATTGAACACCTAGCCAGTAAATCTGTCGTTATTAATTATATTTATATTTTATTGCAAAGTTCGTGTATTGTTTAAAACATGAAGAAACTTATTTGCATGGTAGAAAAGAAATAGGAAATATTTTTAGTATGAAACATACCAAATACATTTATATTCAGCTGATTCGCAAACTTAATTTATTATAAAAGATGCTGATACGTAAGCTTATACAATACTAATCTGATACGGAGGTTTGTTTCAGCAAGTTGGTTATTATGTCATTTAATTCAACAGGGTTCTGTGTAAAATTTACTTTGAACATCATTATAACATTAAGGGTAATTGGCGAGATTTGATCTTTTTCAGGGGTACGCACTGCGCTAATTATCAAAAAAGAAATACACAAGCATTAGTTATTTAGAGAAAGAAAAAATGCTGCATAATAAAATTTTATGTCACATGTAATATGATTTCAATTGCTCAAAACCTTCGTCCATCGTTTTCAACAGGTATTCCTGGCAGTAATTTCATAATCATTCACATAATGTAACATAATATTAGTTTCATCATAGGAAGTTGTCATTGTCTAAAACCTCACCTTGAAATAACGTCACTGCTTATCAACATAGCTGAATTTATTGAAATTTCTGCAATAGGGACAACTGGAAAACTATATCTCATTGAAGTGGACTCACGACAGTTTCAAATATTTTGATAAATGTGTAGTGAAAAACAAATACATTATTTTTCAAGTCTCAAGTAATATAACTATAGTAAGTCATCGTGATTCACATCAGTACAGGCCTCCTTAGTGTTTCTTAGCCAAGAAGATGTTGAAATTTCTTATCGAACAAGCACTTAATATGCTTTTCCAGCCAAACTGTTAAACGTAAACCCTACCATATTTTGCATAAGGAATCGCCCCGCAAAGTTTGTCGGTCAAATTCAAACTCATCCTGTAATATTTATCGTCTTAATCGAGAAAATTGTGGGCATTCAATAGTTTGTTAAATGTCAATTAACTAGTAAACTATTTCGATGCAAACCATGTGTGTTTTCAGCCCCAGAAGGCATTTACAAACGCTCATGCGAGTAGGGTGGGCCGGACAATATTTCAGTTTCAGAGGTCTACAAGGTAATTAGAGTAAAGGATACACGCATCCTAGTATTTACGAGAGTAGCTTCTCAATTAACAACTCGTTATCCTGTTCTCCAGCAGCAGGTAAGCGGTTGCTAGAAGACAAAAGTCGCTATTTGATGCGAGAAAATAAATGTAAACGTTACGTAAATAAAAACTACGATGAATTGAAACAATGTTCAAAATATCGTATAAACAAACACGAAACGAATATTATGCGTTACATAAATAAAAGAGTGTGTGAAAATATGCTGCAGACGCAAGAATTTAACAAATGTTGAACAAGTGGAAATAAGTAGCTTATTTGGTTCTCGTTGTCTTAAAATCTTGAGCAGCATTCAGGCGTTTATTGCAACCAGGGTGAAGAACAAAACCGTCTCTATCAATTGCATTTAGGTAAAGCATCGTTTAACCTACGTATATCAACGTTTTCTACGTTTACTTGAATTTAAGGTAAATAAGACGTGTGACGCTGACCCTTAATAAACCATCAACAAGAATCCTTCATTCAATAAAATTATTTTGTAAACGTAGAAAAAAATAAAAAACGTAATATAGTGTCATGAAGACATTATTGGGGAATAAAACTGAAGTACAACCATAAGGAAAAAACCTAATGTGGCCTAACTTACAACTAACTAACAACATTATTGTCAGGGGCTAAACAGACGAAACATCTGAGACTACTCGCATCTACAGCTTATGTGTGAGGCACAAACCGGGATTCGTAAAGGTTACGAACTCAGTATTGAGTACATGTGTTTTCCTGATGTAGCACCTGAAATAAAAACATTTATTAGAGCCCTTAGCACTAGTCTGAAAACTTATTAAAACTAGGGCAAGAGAAATTAATTAAAAGTAATTAAAACACCTATGCCTTCATTCAAATACTACAATTTATTAAACGAATAATAAAATTATATAAATTATCACAAACGATTTTTAAACAGGCAAAAAAATAACTAGAAATGTTATTAACATTTAAGAAGACTAATTTAAATGTTTTAAAGTCTGGCAATTAACAATTATTTGAAACGAACTGTACATTATAAAATTTTCAAAATATAAGTTGTGAATTATTTCAAACAAGTTAGAAACGAACATTTAATGATAATTAAAATCGGTGACATTTAAGAATTTGTATTACCAAATTATTAAAGGAAATACTATCACATTTATTTTTTTTTTTCATTTATAAATTACGTTTATCTACGTGTGGCTGTTCAGACAGAGACCAGCACTCTCTCCCGATTTAAATTCTCTCCTATATGTTAAATGAATTTCTACTTTACCTTTAACTCTTTAATTTAACTTTAACTTTATCTATACTGTATACTATAACTGTACCGTCTGTTTTATCTAAACCGTTTTCCTTAAACAAAACAACACAGAACAAAGTACCAAACTTAAAGTTAACGTTTTGCTAGACCCTTTACAGGCGGAATACTTGAGAACTCTAGCATCGGTCCTCTACGGCCAGGGCGTCAAATCCTCAACTCCAGGCCAAGCCCTTGGAAGACGGCTTCTCCGCCAACGCCAACACTACAGTTACACTAATTTATATCTGATCGTGTGCACCACCGACAATCTAGGCCTTGGGAGGTGGTTGCCATCCCAAGGTTAACGTTTCGCGAGCGAGACAATATCTTAAACAAGCTGAGGTTCCCGTCAGGCCTCCGGTCCCGACTACAAACACCAACTCCCCCGAAAAAGAAAAACGGCGTTCAACATCGTCGTCGACGCGGACTCTCCTGCCAAGTAAGCAAAGCTCTAACCAGTAACCCCGATGTGGCCAACACCCGGGCACTGAGTTTCACAGGTAACGCCCCTTGTTAACCGGCGAAAAACTGTTTCCCTTGCTAGGAGAGGTGGCTGGTCCGCGGAAATCAGGCCATTTCCTAGAAGTAGTCAGCGAGCCCGGCACAAAGGTGAGCGTTCCTTGTGAAATAACCAGAAACCCAGCTTCCTATAGCAAAGTCAATGACATGTTAATGCACCAACCGAGATTAAAGTAAAATTAAAACATTTAATAACCGATAATATTGATATTTGATTACTTATTTACAATGAAGGTTACACAACAGAAAGCAGATAAATACCACTACCACCATTTTACTTGCTTAAACGCATTTTATTATTAACAAAAAAATTCATCATATTGAACATTTAACGAATTTCCATATTATGGTTATACATCCACGTTTTGCGAAATTTACAAATATCACGTAAATTATTTTTCATAAGAATTGATTTGATGACACCTGACGAGTATAATTTTTGAGCACCAATAAATACGTGTAAAAAGACTGACTACAGGCTTGCTTTATAGTCCCTGCGAGCAAAATGTGCTCAGGTAGATAAGTTAGTAAAAGTATAGACTTGCCGAAAACGTTGAGGCGGTAGTTGATGGATACAACCACCAGCTCGTAGTTCAGTAGTTGTCCTGGTGAACGGTTTCCAGAGCCACCTCTAAAACCTCCACCGTGTATGTACACCATGACTGGCAGGAGAGAGGCATTACTCCCGCTTGAGGGCAGCTGAAAAATCAAATTTCTCTTTTACTTCAACACATTTTTTTCCTCTTTCGTGTATTTTAAATGTTTCTGCTTTAGCAGTTTAAATAAAAAATTTCTTTCTAACAACTTCTTGGTATTTACATATCAATAAAATGCAAATGAGGTTAGTAGTGTAACCGATTAAATAATTACTTACCGTCATTAAAACACTGCTTTACTGCAATGCTATGTCATAACACTCTACAATTGTTCTCTACCTCCGTTAAGTTGGACACTGCAACATATTTTTACACTCCATGTGATTATTAATTAAATTGTTTCCACTGACAACATATCAAAATGGCTAACGATACTATCCTTTCATTTTCGTGATTTCTGATTTCACCTTCAAATTCATTTGTGAACAATCGTTGCATGTCCTTAGTATTCAGTAAGTTTCGTCATTAAGTTTTTACCCTTTACCCATTATCCCAACTACATGAAAGGTGTTTTGATATTATCCTCTATATTACTTTAACCCGACGGGCTATCGCCACAATTTCCACTTAAATAGGACGCTCATACAGTAGCCTTAATTGTCAGTAAAGTTTTTTTCTTTGAAATTCGAATCATAAGGAGATGAAAGTACATGGAATGTTTACACAAAGGCACGAGTTCTATCGAACCCATCGATGTGTAGAGTTTTTTTTTATCGTTTTATGATAATAAATACATAAATTCCCGTAAACATAATTCAGAAATTTTCAAAATTCAAACTCTTAGGCCTGCGAAGAAATGAAAAAAAAGTTTTTAATGAATCGTCGATTACTCTATGACTCAACGAATTGTCCTCGTGACTTTCACTTCAATTGAATACTTAAACAAATGTTTAACCTGTGATGGTAAGATTTTGTGACATTCGATCACTGAAGAGGTGAAAGTACGTAGAATTTATTTTATTTTATCCCATTGTATCTACCCATACAGGTATGTTGAGATAATTTTTGCTTCAGAATAATGCTTATGTAAATACAAAAAAAAAAAAAAAAAAAACTTCGTTTTTAAATTGTGAAAATATCTCCAAATATCAGTGGGATGTAGTCTTAGAAAAAAATTTCAAAGCAGACGATCCTAAAAAAGAAAGTACAGTAATTCGTAGGAACGTTAAATACTCTACGTGGCCAGTGATAAAATATTTTATTTATTTTTAATTAACTTTCGATGGCGGACTGCTAGCTTATATCATATAAGCTATAATTTGGTTGTTCGTCTTACATGCGGTTCTATACCAGTCATCTGATTGCGATGAAATTCCTGCAAAATTTGTGCGGGAGAATGCAAAAGAGGGCAGAGGGACAGAACAGGATACCCAAAAAAAAATTTAGTGAACAAATAAACTTTTGTAAGTTGTGAGTATGCCCGCAAAGGTCTTTGCCATGTTTTAAGCAGGAAGGCAAAACGGTGAATAAAGGCAGAACGGGACACCCGAAAACTTTGAAAAAAAAACTTTCATAAGTTGTGCGTAGTTCCGCAAAGTTTTCAGCCGAAAAAAAAAAAAACAAATTTTTTGGAGAGAGGAGGATAAAATTAGGTACAGGGGCAGAACGAAGTACTCACAAAAATGATTTAGTGAAAATAATAATTTGGTGAGTTATGTGCGAGCTCACAAAGGTTTCTACAAAATCAAATTATACTTTTGGGGAGATGGGTGGCAAAACGGAGTACAGCGGCACAACGGGATAGTCGAAACATTTTGTGGGGCAATATTACCGAATTAAATTGAAAACCTCGCAAACGAAATTTCGGGAACCTGCTAGTTTTAACATAATTCTAATCAAATTTTATAAACCAATATGCAAAATAAGTAAAAATACAATGATTTGGAACATTGACATTGCTAACAATAAGGCAAAAAAAAACGTTAAGGTTAAAAAAAATTGTCTTAGGTTTTACTTTTAAAAGTTTTACTTCCAATTACTAAACGTTGACAGTAAAGAATTGCTTTCAACAATCTGTTTGAGTACAAAAATGCTTTAAACATGATGCAGGTTTAGTTCAAACTTTACACAGATTTATTTCAAAGCTTAATTCTATTTGTAGTGTCTAAATCTGATTCAGAGGTTATCCACATTATGAATGTTTTCACTCTAAAACACGAACAATGGAATATTCACTTATTCCTATATTCAGAATGTAGGATGAATCTCGACCATGTAGCCTATCTTACAGACGCTGCAGTCGGAGGAATACGTCTTGAATCAGTTACACATTTCATTAACAAGTAAAACTTAAATTTAAAATACGACTGTAACTTGGTGAGGAATAGGGCACCCTGCAGATTTCAGATATTGCTGCATCATCAGGTCAATGTGACCATGTTATTGTAATACCATTGAAGTCACAGGATACTAAATTTCAAATCGATCAAACCAGTAGCAGTTGCTCACATCCCTTCAACAACTAGAAAAGAGCTTACGATCTTCAAATGGCTGAGCAGATTTTTTAAAATCATATCTAAGAAAACTCTCGATCAAGTCACCTTTCAAACGAAAAAACTAAATCATAACCGGTTCATTCATTTAGAAGCTACGATGCCACAGACAGATACACATATACGCACGTTAAGCTTATAACACCCATCTTTTTGTAACGGGGATTAAAAATACGTTTTAACTGAGTTAAAGCTATTGAATTACTACTGCGATGTCCTAACAATGGCAAATAGGTAGAAATTTTACATATCTGTTTTCATCATCTTAGAAAATTAGTTAATTTTGTCGCTGACTACATTTTGTTTGGTTCAGTCAACATCTTCGTACGATGAATATTTTAACTAAAATTTGACTAAATGTCTATTCTGGGTTGTGTTGAACCAGGAAAGCCTCTCACGCCTATTAATCAAGGGCTACTGCAGAGACTAAAAACAACAAATGGTTCACATTTGAATTTAGTACATTAGTGAAAAGCATATAAATGACGTTAAATGAAATAGCTTTTTAGCGTTTAGTACCTAACAAGCTTCGTTCCAAACGAAAATTAAATTCTAAACTATAAACACGACGCTATTTCAGTATTGTAATGGACTAGTAGTTTGACCATATGCCTCCTAACAACGTGGTCGGGGTTCAATTACCGGCTAGGCTGGTACAAGATATTTTGCATTTGGTAAACGTGGCAGATGTTGCAGTTGGCTGGAGGTTTCCCCGGTGTGCTCCCGTTACTTCCTCTCTTTCGTTCCGTTGCTGATCCATCGTAGGGCCTCACTCCATGTCATCTATCAGGGAACGGCGGACGCCTACGGGCTTTCAGGTTGAAAGTCTTACCTATCAGGGTGTTATAACCTGCCCTCAGGTTTACATCCTGCTAAATATTATAGTATTACATATCACTTGACGTGGTCATTTAACTAACCAAATCCGGCCTTCGTAGCGTGGTCGGTAGATTGCCGACCTACAATTGCAAGATGTCATGAATTCGAATCCCAGCATGAGCATGAAAGTTGGTGTCGTTTAGTTAGGTTTAGATAGTTTGTGAGCTGTCCTGTATTAAGTCCGTAATGTGCCTCCGGGCCACAGTATAGAGATTATTTAAGGTAGTGAATTAGGCAAATGTTTGTAAAGAAGAGTGGGGAGGATCAATGTTATTAATTTTAGGAGATATAGTTAGTTAGTAGCATTACAGAGTGAGAATTTCTTTGATTTTATTGTAGCTAATACTAGAAAGAATAGTGCTACAGGGTCAGTTCAAGTTGTGTTGGGCTCTGTAGGATCTCAACTTGTGCATTCAAATGAATAAGAAGTAGTTTAATTGTAAATAGGTAAAATTAGAATTTTGATTACGAGCGGATGAGGGTGGAACTAATCGTTTCCCTTCATGCTATACCAAGGTTGTCAGCGAAGATAAATGTGTGGCCGGGCAGGAGGGGACGGTAGCCGCCCCGCTGAGCAAAGATGGTGGACCTTGAAGGGGGGGGGGGCAGCGACCCAACTGAAAATCACACTTGGCCAGGGGCGTCGTAAAAGGGGGGCGGAGGGGACACGTCCCCCCCCCAAAAAAAAAATTTAGTAGTTTTTAAATTTTTTAAGATTAAGATTTCCTTCAGTTGTATATTAAATATTTTGATGCAGAAACTCTTTAAATAGCAGCATTTTGCACCTTAAAATATAAAATTTCCCGGTGGAGGACTCCTACACACCCCTTTATTACGTAGGTTATACGTAGATTTTCTCTACCAGTGACGTCCCCCCCCCCCCCCCCAAATCAAATGCTTACGACGCCGATGCATTTGGCCGTTATATTTTTAATTTAAGTTATATGTAAAAATTAGTGATAAGCAAGGAAAATAGTGTAATCCAAGGGTCAAGACTTTAAATTAATTTACTATGTTTGCATCCGAAAATAAAAATAACGTATAATACAGCCGTAATCGCCTAAGTTCAGTGCGGTCTGTAGGGCAGGGCAGTTTGTAACGAAGTTTCCGATTGGCCGGATCGTAGCTGGATTGGGGGGGGGGGGCGGATAACGTGGCTTGGCTTGCTTTCGTGAGCGTTGGAAGAGAGAAGTGTGGCGGTCTCCGGGGCATAAGGACGTATCGCGGGGAGCGTGCGTTTGACCTCCTGGAGAGTGTCATCGGGTTATTCCAGTAAGATTTTATTTGTCGCGAATCGTGGCAATTAAACACGGAAAACCGAGAAGTTGTGTACCTCGTCAGTTGTTTTGTGAACTTCCAATCTCAAGTCGAGGGAGACGGATCTTATTTATCGCTGCTTGTCTCTGCCCTGAGCGAGGGAAATTACGGCTTTGATAGACGCGTGACGAACTTATTGAACGTGTTTGTTTATATTCAGCAAACCCGCTGAGCTAGACCGAGGCAAAGACAGTGGCTGTTATCGGAGTGGATATTTGTGAACTCAACTCAGCTAGAAGGGCGGCGGTCACAAGTCTAACAGCATAAAACCGTGGAACGTAAATAAACCCCCTCAATAATAAATAAAAATTAACCAACTAATACTTTCGAATGAAACAGTTGTCAGTGAGGCCAACTGTACTGGTGATAGTACCTGCGGCGTGAAGACGTTCAAGAACAGGCAGTCCTCAGAGTATCTGTCTGCACCCTTCTGGTGACATGAAGCCCCGTAGTTTGTCGCGTCTCTCACACCGGACCATGGCTCTGGATCTACTGGAGCCTGCAACAACACAAAGCGTGTATACTAAGCCATTTACAAAACAATATAGTGATCTCAGTCTACATTGAGTGGTTTCCTTCAGCTAATCTAGGTGAAGTAGTTTTGCAGGATCCCGTTACTCTAAGATGTACTGCAGAGAAAACTACAATTGGTTGTAACAGAAATGACTATCATTAACGTTATATTTAATTTGATAAAAAATATGTGCTTGCATGTTATGTCATCCTGCACACACGCACTCTCTCGCTCTCGCTCTCTCTCTATCTATCTATCTCACCCTGCTTTCTCTTCCCGACCCTTTTATTTTCTCTCTTTGCACACACACATATATGTATAGATGTATGTGTATATATATGTGTGTGTGTTTGCGTGTGTACGCGTGTGTGTGTGTATGTATATGTTTATGTATGTGTTTGGGTGTGTTTGCGTGTGTGTGTGTGCGTGCGTATGTGTGCGCGCATTATCGACAACAGTCACTAGGGTGGTCACTATATGCCACGCATAAAACCAACAGAAGACTTGAGAAGAGTAGAGTAGTATACCTTGACGTTTTTACTCTATTTGTTTTGGATGGCTAAACGTAAAAACATGAATTTTAATACGCGAAAGAACACACAATTAATGTTCCCTACTGGTGTTTCATGATTACAAGGAGAAAACCAGGCGTTGGTAGCCTTATCACAAGGTCTCGGTGTGCTCCAACAGGCAACACTGGTGAATGTTGATGCCAGATCATTAACCTAGTGTATTGGTTGAGGACTGACCGCAAACCGGAGATATCCCAAAGGTGGCTTGGCGTATGGAATACCCAGGAACTTGTAGTACTTTGTGCCATCAGCCGTGAAGTTGGACGTACCACGGAGAACACCTTCCGAGATATTCACAATAGGCGAGTCTTCCAACACCTGCAACAAACAACCAGTATTCAACAGACGTGAAGTTTGAACTAGTATTTCATGCACCACTCGTTACTAAGGGGCCAGGTAAACAACTAACTGTCCCATACGAAGATCGTAAGATCTTCGTTCTCGCTCAATTTTTGGTCGTATCCAGTTTCTGGTGTAAATGTATTGCGCCTAGGTAATTGACCGAATCTCACTAGCTGATTTTCAGATCTTTGCGGGACCACGGTGGTCGATTAGTCAGACCATTCGCCTCCCACCAAGGCGATCCAAGTTCGATTCCCGGCGGGGTCGGTCCCCGGATTTTCGCGTGTGAGAATCGTGCCGGACAATGCCGTTGTTCGGCGGGTTTCTCGTGGATCTCCCGTTTTCACTGCCCCTTCATTCCGGTGCTGCTCCATACTCACCTATTGTCACCCCTCACCAGCGCTAAAGACTTCGATGTTAAGCGCTGACCAAAAATCACTCACTCACTCAGATCTTGGGCCCATTTAGATATATCGAGTGTTCGAATGAGAGACGTGATTCTATTTGTTGCCTTTCTCTATGGAGCAAGAGAGAACAATATTTTTAGGAACTTTGTGGAATATGGGTTGAATGTTGGGTGCAGAGAGCAATTTATTTTTGTTAGAGAAAACGTTTGTTGGTTGCACTAAATTAAAGTAAGTTGTTGCCACAGTGTGCCATTGTTCTGTGGCATAACTGTATGTTGTATTTTGTATAATGTCGTCGAGCGGGCCTTTTTTTTATTCTTTCTGATTATTAAGTGTGACTTTTCAATTGTGTATGGTTTTCCACCTACTGCATTTTTTTTCCGCTGGCAAAGTTTTATGTAATAGGCGCAAATAATAAATTTGATATCATATTAACACCTACATTTGAAGAAACACGTCATGTTATGTTAAGTGACTTCAGTGAAGTGTAAAGTGATTTTAAATTCAATTTAAAAAGTACGTTTTGTAAGAAATTTCTGGACTAGCAAATGTTTCTTTTAAAGTGTTTTGAAGTGCAAAACCCTGATTCGTGTTATAAAATATGGAATAGTAATTTAAACAGGAGAAAAAAAATAAGCATTGTATGCTTTAGTAAACAGGATACATACACAACATAAAATTCCAAAAAAAATTGAATCGGGTCAAATAAAACAAGGAACAAACGAATAATAAATGAAATACCAAAAAAATCAAATAAGAAACCTAAGTTAACATGAGACACAATGATGAGACGAAACAACACATTGATTTCAGACACAAACAGAATAAACAAAAAACGAAACAAAACACAATAGTCGTCCAGACCACGGCCATAGAGGAACAGGTCTGGACACTTGGAGTTGAAAATTGACCCCGTTATGACTGATTGGCACCACTGGCATTCTGGGGCTATTTTAACATTGCGCAAATGGATCTACAAGGAGAAAGCAGATGTCGGAACTGCTAGGAGATGTGGTAGTACGAACCTATACTGCAATGTTAAAACAACACTTCATTGCTAGTGGCGCTTTCAGTCATAACGGAGTCAACTCGATAACATTGTTAGATAGGCTAGTGTCCAGACCTGTCATTCTAAGACCGTGGTCCAGACGGTCAGTATTGTCAGTACTGTAAAAACCATATATGGGAAAAATATTGTTTTGAAATTCCCAAAGTCGTCCCACGTGTCCGTAAGTTACCCCCATTTATGGTACCATTTGCAACTGAAGGTCAGATTTTTAATGCAATCTTCATATTTTCTCCTTTTCGTAATATGGCACAGTAAATGTAATTTATAGAAGTCAATCTATTTGTTAAGCAGATTAGTATCCATAAAAGGCTGAGGTCGTCAGCATGTACCATTCTCTAGAGAGAAAGTTTCTCGACTACGGTGTTGATAAGTGACAGAGCTGTGATAAAAGTGCAGCAGATATTGACCTTTTATCAGCAGTGATGGGATCGTAACTTGCGTGCCGGTTGTAAACAAATAAACAGCATAAACCACCGGCATAAACAGTGCGGTATAAATAAAACAACTGTTAATTACCTAACACTTCTGTAAACACTTGTTCTATTTACTTTGCAAAGAAATAAATAAGTCCGTTCTGTATTTAGTGTACTCTATAACTACACTTCAATTCCTATCTTGCTATCTGTATAGTAAAGTGAACTTATTTGACAGCTAGTAAATGTAATTTTAAAAAAATAATTCAATATTTTACTGTCATGAAATAACGTATTGACGTACCGAGTAAAATAATAAAGATAATGCGTTGTCAGTTAAAAAATTCCTGGAAACCGAATAGCAACATACAGACTAGAAAAAGCTTCGTCAGCAGAGTTGTCAGAAAAATTCACTCGTTCGTGAGATAGGCGATAGCTACAGCTGAAAAATATTTTTAATGGATTATAGCGTTAAGGCCATTATCGTGTATGTTCACTGATTTCGTGATAATTATTTGCTAAGCCTAAACAAGAGCAGATATTGCAAACCCGTTCCGCAACTGTTGTTAAAATTTGTTATTTTGTGTAGTTTCTTCTGGACAAAAAAATTTTGCTTCATACAAATTAGATAAATAGGGAATGTTATGTTAATTAAATCATTAACTAAACCCTAGTGCTCTTTAGCTTTAAAAAATTAATCAACGTGCAAAAACTGTGTTCAACAAAACTAAAAGAGAATTTTACACTACCTGCTTTATTTTAGGCTTAAAAATAATTATCAGAAAAACAGTAGAACTGAAGATTCATAACTTTAAATAACAGTCGAATTGTTGAATTTAATGACGAACTATGGTTTAAAATTAACATTCGTAAAATCATGTCTGCAGGCAGCGTCAATTTGGACAACATATGATTAATGTTAACTGGATCTCTCTGCCATGCCAGAGTGACAGACCTGCCAATCAGAAGAATGATAATGGGGAAAGGCATGGACCAGCAGTGGAGTGAAAACGGAAGAGGAAACGATACAGGGATTATTCAGTGTCCTAAGAAAATCTGCACACCACGGATGTGACTGTCGAACTTTCGGAAATTCCCCCCTGGGCTTGGGTTCTTAACAGGGTCCTACGCGGTGGATAAACAATAACTTAGATAGGCATTGTTATCTCCAAATATTTATGAAAAGGTGATTTTGATAATATCGAATGTGGATTTAATTTAGTCGAAAACTTTGTTTTATTTTTAAATTGTAGGAATCTATTTTAATAAAAGTCACAATTTAATGTTTTAGTGTTTCAGCCGGAATAAAGAGACAGAAGTTATTTCCATACCGACTAAAAAACAGTTCTCCAATCGTTCGGCTCTTAGTTATGTAAGTTTTCCACTTCTTCAAAATAAATCAATTTTAAAGTGTCTATAGCAATTGTGCCTCTTGGATCACTGAGAAGATATGACATTGTTAAAAATATTTTGAGTGATTAAAATACTGAATTTTTTAAAAATTTCAAATTAAAAAAAATATACACAAACTGATGATTAAATTATTTTGGGCAAGAAATACGAATTATAAAAAAGTTTAGGTTATGTAATAAACGAAACAATATATTTTATCAAACACACATCCATGAATATTTAACTTATTGCATCAGTAGATATTGTAAGCCTATAAGTGTTTATTTTAAATCTCCGAGTCAACTTGCAAACTGGTAGAAAAAATTAAGTAAATTTGCGGGTTATGTAGGAGGTAATAGTGTTACTATCATTGAACGTATATTTTACCCGTCATTTTCAGGCGCATAATGACTTATTGTGTTAGGGAATTAAATAACTAATTATTTATTCTGCATGGCTCTGAGAGTTAAAGAGTAACCAAGAAGTTTAGTGAAGAAGTCTATGTAGCTCTGCTTTCTAAAATACTCCTTTATGATTTCTGTTATATTCATTATTGGAAATATGACTACACCTAATCTTGCTGATTAGCATGCCGTATTTATATCACAGACTGACTCATATTGGTATTTCATTATCTTAGAAAACGTGCTGGACGTCGCTGGCCTCTCTGTGGATTTTCTCGCAGTACGCTGAGACGTAAAACAGAAACTGGCAAAAAGCTTATATTTAGGTTGTCTCCGCCGAGAGTATATTACTGCACACGGATTTAATATACCGTCTCATTTAAGGATATCCGTGTAGCTTAGGGAACTGAAGATCCTCTGAGGTTTATCAAAAATGGTTAAGCCCACACTGTTTTCGTCTTATGTATTATTTTATTCTATAGATGCTTGTAAGTTTTTACTAATCATTCTTTATCGCCTAGAAATGGAACGCTGTTTGTGGTAAGTTCAGCATAATATAACTCAGTCGTGAAAAATGCATATTTTAAAGTAGTCCTATCTAGTAATTTTAGTGGTATTTTAATATTCAGTATCAAACAGTTTTCCGTTTGCTTTTTCAAGTTAGCATTTTGACACAGTTATTCAAAACTTTTCCTTTATAAACAGTGTTTGGAGATGGTCACATTTATCTTATCCAAGGCGACAACACATACAATCTGTTTCGCGAGGGGGCAGCGTCACACACCGGGCTTATTCTTTTAAGAGTAACTTGAATCATTTGAATCATGATAAATAAATGTGGAAGTCGCATCAACAGTCGTAGATGGACCGCACCAGTCAGGCGTTTTAGGAATTGTGTAGATTGTTTATTCCATCTCGTGTGAAATGTGTACCGTCGGTAAACTAGTCATAGCAATGCAACTGCCTATTTCCTTTCAAATCAGAATATTTTTGCTCCGAATGATACAAGGAATAAGCATTGTGTCTGTGATAACTCATCGTCTGTCATCATGATTAAACGTTATAAAATCTTGCAGTAATACCCTATGATAGAATTACCGTTTATTCCCTAAAGTTCTCTGGAAACAATGTTAATGCTTAAAATAAATATACATTCATTTAATGCTTCAATTTTAAAAACTATAAATGCAATTTAATTTTAACAATTTTATTTTGTAACAGCCTGTAAAATTAACATAACTTCATAGATTCTAATTATTTTAAGGATTTTTGTTTAATAAATGAGATACATATGCGTCTCGTCTTGAGTGGGCTTATTATATGTTTGTGTAGTTTGTGAAGAATTATAAAAATAATTACTAAAATGCATTAGGTAATTTGTGGCCCTAACATAAATGTTTTGCTGTTACCATGACATTGAAAGCGTCAAAATATTAGTTTTTATGTTAGCCTCAACTGTTTTTGTTGCTTTACATGACACATTGTGACAGACAACATATTTCGAAAAAAAAAAAATGACACGCATTGGACATGTATATGTTTGCTATTTTGAAATGAGCGGTAGACTAATTTACAGAAAATCACGGTTTAATTTTTGGTACAGCGTTAGCGTTAATACACTTTATTCTAGCCGGCCTCCGTAGCGTAGCCTGTTAGGCGCCGGTCTACGGTGCTAATGGTTGTGGGTTCAAATCCAGGCTCGGGGATGTTGTGTGGTCCCTTCACCTCACTTCACCCTCATCCGCTCTGAAGACCTCGTTGTTGTAGGCCGTAGAACCCTCTCACCTCACCCATTATTCAAACAAGCTTTACGAAGGCGTTATCATTTACCATGAACTTTGAAGGGTCATACTCAAAATCCGTAGTACATATAAATAACGAGTCTGCAGAAAAGAGGCTTACCTGTTGACTAGCAAATCTTGCTAAGGAGATGATGAGACAGAGTATGAGAAAATACCATGACGCCATTCTGCATAGGAATGACACAAAGTCGATACCATGTCGCCTTTATATCACTGAGTGAAGCGCGAAGGTCACCACGACGATAAACTCTTTAAAGATAGTAGCTTGAATAATGATGAAGTTCGCTCTTACATAAGACCAATCACTCAAACTCCACACACAGCTTGTAACTGCCTTGCAGAGCACAGCGGTACGGCAGTCTGCTAGTCATGCATGGACGTAGAAGTCATGGGAGTCGTTGGATCTCTGGATACCCACTGGGGCTGTAAGAACCCCTCCCTCAAGAAATTATCATTTGTCTTATTTCATTAAGGTTGTAAAGGGTTTGTTGTCGGCTTTGCTCGCCTTTTGTGTGTTCCAGGCATAGCTTACTGTTTAATATTCTGTCAGATAACGATTTTACTATGTTTTGTACATAAAAATTATACATTTGTTCCCTCGATTTGGCGTAATTTGAAAAGTGTATTTTTTGACGATACGTTGTTTTGAAGTAAAATATGCATAAGTAATATAATGTAGTGCTTAAATTTGTTTGGGTTATGGGTGATCTTCTCTCACGTTAATTTTCTTTACTATTCACAATACGTGACACGTATTGCTCACAAACTGCAACAGCCTTGGCAAAGCGTGATGGTATGCTACGAGAAAAAAAAGTAAATACTTGTGCCGTGTATGTTCGACAGCATATTCGTTCATATTTGACAGCTCTTTCATGCTTTGATCAACTTATTCGTCAAGCCGTAAATAATATTAAGTAAGAACTTGCTTAGCGATATCTTGAAAAAGGTTGTCTCGATTTTTACTATGAAACATTTAGCGACAAGTACACTGTCTTGAGAAGGTTTCAATGCTAACCATGAGGTATGATTGTGAATTACACCCTAACTATTATGGCTGAATTTTAACTTATAATTAACTGCAACACTTATTTTTTGCAGAGTGTACTAAATTATTGATAACTTAAGGGCTGCACCAGTTTTTCGCAAGTGGGAATCGTGTCGGACGATATCGCTGGTCAGCAGGATTTATCAGAGAACTCCCTTTTCCCCGCCCTTTTATTCCGGATACGATCCTTCGTAGGGTCTCATTCCATTGTCACTATGCAGAGATGATGGCAGACTACAGGCCTAAAATCAGAATGTTATCAACCAGTTAGGAGTTATCTCTGTCCTAGGGTGCATCCTCCATACGATTTGCTTCTTTCTTATTTATTAGCGAAATACGTTCATGACATACTGATATTCATTCAGAATGTACTAAAGGAGTTTCTGTTGGTTATGAATTTTGCTGATTTATGTCGTCAAAATAATATTTTGTAAATTTTGCTAGACTGAATTTGTTGCCAAATAGACCCGAGTCGCGCATAGGCATGTTTTTGTTTTTAAGCTTATGTAACTTCATTTTGCGACATGCTTCAACAACTGCGTCACAGGTTGCATTTTGCTGAGAGCATTGTGCGCATTCATTTCTTAGCGGATGTAACAAGTTAGGCCTATACATACCAGGCACAAAACAGTTGTGTCCATTTCTGCTAAACGGTGCATTCTAGGCATTTGCGACAAGAACATTTTTTGTTCCTTACGGTGTGCTGTCCGAACAGGATTCAGGTAATGTTCAAAAAATGTAACGCCAACGTAATTATACGCGATATAAGGGAGGAAAGCCTTGTTATTTTCATGAAAGATGAAGGTTAGAATGCTGAAATTATTAAATCTTTAAGATCTTAATAATACTTAACACCACCACAAGAATCGCAATTTAACTCCTAGCCGTATTTTATATTTTGACAAAAGTACAATTTTCAAACTCGATTTTCAAGGGCTTATTCCGCCCTTAATATTTACATTTCTTGAAAGTGTCCTACACAATGTCGACTTCATTTTTCATGAGGAATCACCTCCTGGAGTTTGGGCTAGGTCGAACCATCGGGCTGTCCACCTAGTATGATGCAACACGTCTCCAGCCAGGCCAACATGCAACACTAAAGCATACTCTGCTTATTTATGTTTTCTTGTATTATTTTTAGTTTCCTTTTAACAGTCATTTATTTCGCAATGGAGTATGTCCAAGCAAATAAATCCAGTCATGCACTCCCATTGCACATTTCTTTCAAAGATAATATGCAACATTATGTTATTATTTTAATCTGACTAGAACTAACTAATCACAATTGCAATGCATGAAAATTTTTCACTTTTATCCACATTCTTGTCCCACGAAACTAAATCCTGCGAACACGATTTTAAAAATACAGGCATATCTACCAAAACCCCTGCCCTTTAGCACTGACAGTGCTACTAATAGGCTATACTATTGTTGCTTTAACATTACAATATACAGTCATACTACTAGCCCCTCCCCCTACTAGCGACACGGACTCTAACTTGTTACTCGTAACGAGTTATTTTTACCGCAATGTTGTAACAGCACTACTGTACCAGCGGCACCAATCAGTACCTTGAGGACCATTATTCAACTCCGATGTTCAGATCTGTTTTACGGCCATGTTAGCGAACACAAATTGAAGATCATATGCTCGCACTCCTGTAAAAATACATTTCGCCTTTTTCCGCTTTTCGTTAGGTTTAATTAGGTTACAATGGCCATATTAGGTTACTTTAGGTTAGTTTTTGTTTTTTTGTTAGGTTCGCGTTATTTCACAGTTAAGTTTTCCGTTTTTAGTTAAGATAGTTAAGATTATGTTACTTAACCTAACATTACCTAACCTAACAAAAAACTGAAAACTTAATAGTAAAATAACTAGAGGTGCGTCAATTTCGCGGATTCATCTGGCAGCAGCTTAGACTCATCAGTTCTATACACGCATTGGCCACAATCGATTATCTATTGGCTTATAACATTACCCGCGGTAAGTAAGCGATAGCCCTACGCATTATTTCCTTGTTTACTACTGGCTTGCAATAGTGAAAGGCGTTTCATAACAGCCACCAGCAAGTTACAGACATGACAATGAAGTATACATAATTGGCGTTCAACTTGACCTGGAATATATCTGCGAAATTGACGTACCTCTAAAAATAACTTAACGTATCCAAAACTAACATAAACTATTTAAACTAACATAACATAACTTAACCTAAAAAGAAACTAAAAATTTCGAAACTACAATTTTCTTTACGTACGTACGACTACTTCTAACGTCTATAGAAACATTTTTATTTGTAAACTATACCTCTAAAATCAATAGTTTTGTCGGAAGCATTCGTACTTGCAACTTCCATTTATACTCACTGTCAACACACGGTCGCCGCGAAAACACGTCCTTCCATCGCGTTAGTCAACGTGAAACTGAATTTGCTGGCCTGAAGAACAGTAGCATAACGAATTACGTTTACTTTCAACACATAACGCTAAGAGCGCTAGTAGCGCGCGCGCGCACACACACACACACACACACACACACACACACTTGATGGCTAGCACGTACAACAGGTCTGTCGGACAGAATTTAGACAAAAAACGGCGAAATTCAAAGAAAGTAAACTTCAATTTTCTTTACGTGCGACTTCTTACAGCACCGTATAAACTTTATCTGTTAAAAAATAGTTTTGCCCAAATCGATGAGTAGTGAGTCTAAATATTTACCCTCGAAAGCTCTGTGATTGGTCAGTTTATCTCCTTACCAAAATCAGCGCAACAAGTGATAGAGTCCCTGTGGCAAACTTTTAACATAGATATTTCTAACCTGTAGTAGAATTAACCTTAAGCATACCCTACAACGCTTTTCTTTGCTCTGCTATTCACTTTGAAGATGTCACAACTCACGATATGGCATCTTATAGTCGTCAGCTGTTGTTCACTTTAGATTAATTTTTAACTTTTTTTTTCAATTGGCATGAATTCAACTGCGGTATAATTGCATAAAAATTCCTTCAAAATGTTACGATTATTTTTATGACTTGTGTGATACGTTCTCTTTCCCTTTTAACTTAAGCGGATTGAATTTACATAATACGGTTTTAGAAATAGCATTTTAAAAATTGTTATATTCGTATAGAGAGAACTGTCGAAAAAAATATGAGTGGAGTAATAAACAACTAGATGAAAACATTAATACTCCCAGACAGAATTTGTTCAGAAGCAAAAAGTGAAGTCCATAAGAAATATTATTTTGATCTTCGTAGTGTATAAAAAACGTTGCAAAAGTACGTAATACTAAAAAATAAACTATATTATTTACATTACAAAATGTGTTATTTTCGGATATTTTCTGTTTTTTATTTAATATTAACACTAAACAATGCAAATATAAGCAACCCAAACCAAATACTATAGACTAATACCGGACAGCTTTATGCTAATAACAAAGACAAGTGTGCTGAAAAATAACCATCCGGCATGAAGTGGAAGTGTTGAATATGTTGCTGAATATTCCTTAAATTAATGTTAGTTTCGTTTACACTAATGTTCTCTTATTTATATGTTTGGCGTACTGATGTTTTTGTTTCAGTCATTTATAGCAACGAAAACTGATTATTCGTCAAGAAAGGAAAGCTTTTCCTCCATCTCAAATCAATAAAATGTAATGTGCTGTTATCTGCTGGTTTGACGTGGAAATGCAGCGTACTCACAGAATTGCACAATCTTTCCGGTATTGGTTTATAGCGTATTTATTCAAACGTATATATTTTCGATGTTTTACTATACTTCGCATTGTCAGTGTAATACCGCGAAATTTGTTTTTCAAATATATAATTTCAAAGAGTGTTCTAAACATCGTTTTTAGCAAACAGATGTATAAATGTTGGATGTCTCTTATTTTGCTATTTCGTTTACACGGTCATCAAAAATAAGTTTTATCTACCGAGGTGACTTTTAAACATGTAGTTACATCATTGCCCCAACATGGGCACATTTGGGGCTTACACTCATTGAATTAGTCATTTGGCATAAATGTTTTACCATAACGTCATGATGATATTACATTTTAAAGACAGGAACATGTTGTAGCGTGTGACAGGCATTTCTCAATTTTGCAAATTATCAGTTGAAACCGTTCCCGGTTGGGTCGGTCTCCGGATTTTCGCGTGTGGGAATCGTGCCTGACGATGTCACTGTTCGGCGGATGTTCTCGGGGGTCTCCTATTTCCCCTGCCTCCTTCATTCCGGCGCTGCTCCATACTCACGTCATGTCATCCTTCACCAGCGCTAAAGATATCGATGTTGAGTGCTAACCAAAATCTTTCACTCACTCAGTTGAAACGTTGTTACTCTGGAAGGTTAACTTAATGACAAAGCATCCTACTGCCTAAAATGATCAGAAATTTTTGAAGAATTACAGTCTTCATTGCTAACAAATGATTTAGTTGACTGAGTAAGTGTAATTATGTTTGTTGGGGAAAATGTTACGGAGAGAGCCCTGGCCTACAGTGAGGTATGCAAGATAGAGCGATGGTGACTCCCCTGCTTGTCCGTATGAGCAGTGCACAAGAGGCAAAATCTGATGAAATACATGTTCGCCGCTTTTACAAAACTACTGGTGCGCCCGAGAAGGAATCAAATTATGTTGAGTGGTCTGTTCGCCTTCCACTCACTCTTCTCCCCTTGTCCTACGAGACTCAGTTCCTCCTACGAACCCTGAAGCACTAGGTAACAAGATCACAGCTTTGTCCCATGCCGCTCGTGTTTGGCCTCACGTTGCAAGTACCACCAGACGACGCTTGAAACTAGATGATTGCCGCGGGACTGCCCACGCCAGACGTACAGTCGCCTTCACTCCAAAGCACGAATCTTCTGAGAAAATCCAACGTCGTGTTTTCCACTACTACCTGCAAAGGAGTTGAACTTTTCCTGAAGATGTGGATCATAAAATTTTTGGGGAGAAACGCCAATACCGAGACGATGACATATGCTATATTGTATACAAAAGTAATTTTATCAGTTTTCGGCGGTAGTTGACCACTATATAACAATGCCACGTCCATGGTGCAAAGTGGCAAAAATTGAAACATTCCTTGACACTGAAGTGAATTAAATACTCTTTTATCAAGTAAATAAAATAACGGCACGAATACAACGCAAATATACGTAGATGTTCAGGAAATCACCCTGATTTATAACCAAATAAATTTCTTAAAGTTACCAAAATTTCAAATCATGATAGGAAAAATTCCCCCCTCATAAAAAGTACATAAAACTGTATAGCTATAAAATAAATAATTACTATTTATGCACATTCAGTTGTCGTTTAAAGTTATCAAATTAACTATAACTTACAAATTGTTTCTCGAAATCTCTCCAGACGAAAACTGGGATGGTGCCTCAACATAGGCCAATGGCCGACTCCTTTCCTAGCTCCTGTGATTGTATCAAGTTTTGTGTCACCGTCTCTAGTGAACTCGTTGTCAACAAGACGTAAAACCCTAGTTGCCTTACCTTACCACTTACAATGTACATAATCTATAACGTACTAAACTTATCAAGGGTTTATATGCACCTTCGCAAAGTTTTCGTATTTTGTGTGTACATCAAGAGCGAGAAAAGTTCGACACCACGAAGGAAATATATAAGAAAACTTAACACATAGAATATTAAAAGTATGGTATCTCACAATTCGCTGGGCGCAACAATACGAATCAATATCTGGAAGTAGACCTCGAAATTCCATAATACCACGAAACGTCGAATATTTTCCAATGTTAGCGAGCCGCTCAAAATATTCAATAGAATAGGTATTGCCATTTTCAAAGGTCATTTTATGTACGTTTCGCAGCATACTAAAGCCTTTTTCTCTGATAATTCCATTCAGCCTTAACCGTGAACATCTTAGACTGCAGGGGGAACACGAGCTCACCAACAAATGTCTCAAGTAGTTTAACATGTTTATTTTTTTCCTTTGGATGACTGCTAGTGTAACTTTGTTACAAAATGTGGGGCCGCAAAAAGTCTAGAAATTATTAACTTTTGCGGTGTATTTCAGATTATACAGTCCAGCGTCATACTTCTCTAACTATGGTCTTAAAGGTTTCTTAGCAGTTTGATAATATAGACGACTTTGGTCTGTATGGTAACTTCTACTTAAGGGTAGATGCAAACTCCTATTGACATTGACATGTTCCTATTGACAATGCCCGACCACATGTTGACAGAGATGTATTTTTTTTTCGAACCCGAACAGATACCATTTCTTCCTGGCAATTATTCTCGCCGATGTATTGCATAGTTTAGGCATCTTGGGTACGGATATTTGTTATTGATATCCAGCAGCCAATACAGAAGAACTGTAAACTTGGGTAGAACCAGTCTGGGCAGGACGGACACAGCAGGTTCGCCTTTTTAATTCGATGCAATATTACGCAGAAGATTTTGCTTCATCTCATTAAGGCTTTACTACGAGTTTTAATACTGTTGTTTTACTATGTCAGTATCATTTTTATAAAAACTCTTTCAGAAATGTGTACAATAGTCTTTTGTCATGATGGCACCTGCTCGGAGTGACAGTTTTATCAATCATGATTGGGAATAACTGTAAGCTACACTACACATTACAAAGTTATCAATAATTCACAAAATGAATCTCCGTAAATCGGCGATAGTTAAAATTATAATATCAACTAAAGAATTAACTTTGTGAAGATATTTACATGACCTCAGTGTAATATATTTCAATTGCAAAATTTTCTTAGAAAGCTTCAGGTTAAAATATACTTAGCTTCATGTTCCCAAAGGCAAAGTTGATATCTAAGGCGAATACCAGTCCACTCAGTAGTGCCTCAGAAAACAAAAGTGATCCCAGGTAGAAGGGTTTGTGCTCTGTGCTACAATACTCAAGTATGTGTAGCTTTTCTGATAATCTGTACAGTTAAAGAAAAAGGGTTAGCATGGGAATTTTGCTACTGAATTATTGCCTTTCCCAACTGTACTACTTTTGTATCAGTCTAATTTCCCACTGCTTTGACCTTATTCCGAACTTAAATCAAATGTGGTTTTGTTTTTATTTATAAAAGTAGACTTAAATATCAGAACATATTTTATACGCAACTAGCAGGCCCCCGCGGCTTTTCTCGCGAATATTATTCATAACTTATAATATTTACTTTCATTGAAAAACATCTTTGAACACCAGATAGGTACTTCAGTCATAAAGTGTTAGAATGTTCAAGCTGCTAGTTCAGTTAACTCAGCGGTAGGATAAGTAGCTATAACTGTTCACGCGGAAAGAAGTCTTAAGTTTGTCCCTGTCACTAACAGCGACTTCACCTGGGTCTTATTTATAGTACAGCAAAGTTGACGTTGTGAGGTAGTTATAGACACTTAAGGGCGCGGTTTACCGCAATTTTCATCGCCATTTTTTTATATTTTTTATTTATACCAGATTTTTTTTCTTAATTTAGACACAAAATGTGACTTAATTTGGCTCTTATGAAATTTTTTTATCTCTCATAGTTTTCGCGTAATGGCTTGTTAAAGTCATGGTTTGCATGTTTCCGTTTTAACGACTACACTAAAACCAACTCATATACAAAACTAAAAAAAATCACAGTGGATAAAGACATTGAAGGCTACAATGACATGCTCATAAATTTAAAGAATAAAAATTATTTGTATTTAAAAAAAAATTGAATATTTTAAGTTTTTATTTTTAGTTTCAACATTTTTTTTTTTAATTCAACAAATTTTTATTCTTTAATTTTATGAGCATGCCATTGTAGCCTGCAATGTCTTTATCCACTGTATTTTTTTTTTTAGTTTGGTATATGAGTTGGTTTTAGTGTAGTCGTTAAAACGGAAACATGCAAAATATGACTTTAACAAGCCATTACGCGAAAACAATGAGAGATAAAAAAATTTCATAAGAGCCAAATTTAGTCACATTTTGTGTTTAAAATAAGAAAAAAATATGGTACAAATAAAAAATAAAATAATGGTTATGAAAATTGCGATAGTTAATGAAAAACGTCTGATTTACCCTGTGCACAACCATTGGTGACGGTACCCTCAATTGCATATTTTTAAAATATTCACTTGAATTTTAATGTTATTAGAAAGTTTTGGTGGGAAAAGGTTTCGCGGAAACGTATTTGGTGCCCAAACCTTGAGATGAATGAATATATGAGCTGATGTTGTCGAGGAACCTAAGTGGAAAGTGAACTGCATAATCAATTTTACCCCTTTTAAACGACTACATGAAAATTATACTAATTCGATCTGCCTTGCGGTTTTTGTGTATCAGAACTGAACGTGTGCACGCAGATTTATAGGAATTCGAGTCCAGAACCTCCCGGAATGTAGTCCAGAGCTACAAACAACTACGTCACGTAACGTCGAAATAATTCATGAAAATAAATTTAATTTAAAAATTAAATACTAATGTACTGGGCTTATAGAGACTGTACAACACCATGTTTCGATAGGTTACTGTAGAGTGAAACTCATGTATAATTTATTTCTCGCTAGTCGTACTTGCTTTTCGGACCGTCTGCCTTGTAAGTTCGGAAACTTATTTTTTATTCTTAGTAATCAAGTTTTCTTATGATATATATATATATATATATATATATATATTTAAATACTTACGTAAGAATCACTCTGACGCAAACAACACCTCAATATCCCTACTGGTTAGATATATATTGTGGGCAGATACAAAACAAATTTCGTACTTTTTCACCCTTTTGGGTGTCGAATTTCGAAATATTTTAATTTCACACCTTAGACATTTGTATAAGTATCCAATTAAAGTGCATATCATGACGGTAGCCAGTTCAGTCGAATCAAAATCGGTCATTCATTTAAAAACACATATGACCCCTGCACAGTACTGAGAAATCGAATTTCGAAAAATCTTATAACAGTTTTGCGATCATTTCTGTAATCATCGTCCTGAAGCAAAATTAAAAACCGAATATATCGACGGGATCAATATATATCGAAGATTTATCTCAAACCCATTCCAGGTATTCTCACCTCCTAAGAGTTTGAATTTCGAAAAACCCTTGAATCATATTTTAGACTAATTTACTGGTGTCTCTTGGACGTGAAAAACACGACAATAGCCCGCTGGGTTCAAGATATATCGACGATTATTTTAAAACACATGTCATCAATTTTAACCCCTTTCCTCCTTCTTAGGTGGGTAATTCCGGAAATTCCTGAAATCACTTTTCAGGTATTTGAGTAAGCATCAATCTTAAACAAAAATCACGTCGCTATACAAAAATCAATGGGATCGATATACACTGATTATGAATCAAAAACATATTTTACCTTTTTTTTTTTTTTACATCTTTGGAGCCGAATTCTGAAAATATATTATAATGGTGTTTGGGATATTTACAAAAATCATCTATCTAAAGCAAAGAGCACTTCGATGTCTCGATTGGTTACATAGATATGGTGGAATAATCGAAAACACATTTCCCGTGTTTTCACCCCCTCAAAATACAGAATTTCGAAACGTCTTGGAGTCCTATCATAAACTTTTGTATACGTAACCAATTGAAGTAAAAATCACGACGATAGCCAATTGTGCTCCACTGATATAGACGATTCTTAAAGAAACACATTTTTCCCCTTTTTACTGCTTGGAGGTTGAATTTCTAAAAATCCTAGAACCACTTTTTGGGCATTTACGTAAGCAACATTTTGAAGTGAATACCAACTCTCTATCCCGAAGGATTCAATATATATGGATAATTTGTCGGAAACACATCTAGGGCCTTATCACCCCCTTAAATGTTGAATTTCGAAAAATCCTTAAATAGACTAGTATGCAATTTTATGTGCGTCCTATTAAAGTAAAAATCGCTATGATAGGCCGTCGAGTTCAAGCTCTATCGACGTTTCTTCGGGAACACATTTCACCTTTTTTTCACCCTCTTAGAGGTCGAATTTCGAAAAATCCCTTATTAGTGCTCACCTATAACCTAAAGGGAACTCACACAAAAAATCACATTTATAGGTCTAGCGGTTTGGACTGCAGTTTGATATGTAAGTCAGTCAGGGTTCTCTTTTATACATAGAGGTGAATGTGAAGTAGAAATAACACTCGTAATGCTAACGAGTCACCCTGATAAAAATTGCAATGGCCTGTGAATTGTCGTTACGATCCATGACAGCATCGGCTGTGTTTCGACATCCCGCTACCAAACAGCGCTTGTTTCAGATCTTAGGGTTCCTACGCTCATGTATAGTTAAGGCTTGGATCCATCTTCTATTGTATATTGGATTACTTGCATTTTTTTTAAATTTTTTTGGCAGGAAATGAAAAATCCTGCGATTATACCTTAAATTCTGTTTACTTTGCACTATAATACCGGTATCACGATTGAAGTGTTGAGAAAAAATCTTTAAGAGTGGAGTATATTTCTATTTTGAATTTTATTTTTTTTCCTGGAGGGGCGAAAAGGAAATATTAATCTCTGGGTTAACTTACTTTCTTATTTGCAGTGCTTAATACAAAAATCAACTAAATTATATCAATAGAATTGAGGCTGTTTGAAATATTGTATAAAAGACCATGTTTGATATGAAACTTAACTATTACGCACGTCATCCAAGATACAGTCAACAACAGCATAACACTCTTACAATAGTACCACAAATATATTTCATATTATATTAATGAAATGTAAAATACTCTAGTTCGTGATAAAGGCATTCAAAAAGGAATTCGTTCTCCGGCAAGGGCTGCAACTCTGCAAGAATTTTTGTCAGTTCACACAAAGTTCAGTACTAAGAAAATGGTTTTGGACGCAGACCAAGTTTGAATGGGGAGGGAGTACTTGCAGTATTTTCTTTGGCATGTCGCGCAATTTTGGGCAAAGAAGTAAACATTGGGAAACAATTTTGGTCAGCGCTTAACATCGAAGTCTTTAGCGCTTGTGAGGGGTGGCATGATGTATGCAGCAGCGCTAGAGTGAAAGGGCGGAAAAAAACGGGCGATCCCCGAGAAAACCGCACCCACCAACTGCATCGTCGAACCCGGATTGCCTTGGTTTGACCATAAGGCCACAGCGGATCCCTTAGAAGTAAACATTGGATACATACGTATTCCACAAACGTAACTTTCTGGATTACAAGGGGGCGTTTTAGTGTATAATTACCCCGCAGTTGTATACTGATAATTTGCTGAACTGATTGCAGCATAAATATACGTTAACAACTGTATGGCGATACTTGTAAAATAGCGTAAAGTAAATAGGATTCGCTTTATAGTCGCAGATTTAGTATTTTCGTTCTCAGAATTAAAAAAATTGTGTGAAATAATAAAATTCAGTGTGACAACTGACGCCGAGCCTTAAGGGCGGTACAGAGGGGAAAATGTAATTTCATGTTTGTATGAAACAGTGACAGTAAATGTTTTCTCTAAGTGGATAATGTACTCCCAAGTAACGTCTACAAATTTAACACTATTTCATGAAAATATGAAATTACATTTTTTCCCTCTGGAACGCCGTTTAGGTGGCCGTCTGAGTGGACGTATTTTACACGTTTGAGGCCTGGAGGTGTAAAAGCTGTAAGGGCGACAGACTACGCACAACAAGCCTCTACTTGCAAGACACTGAGCTGGCGTGCAATCATCTTGCTGTCAACTCGCCTCTGTAAGCCATTCAGTGGTGACGTAATCTTAAAAAGGAAGAGGGACCGTAAACTATACAATTTTTTGACATTCTGCACCGAGCTGCCAAAACCTCAAATGGATCACAAAAACACCCATTCTGACGATTTTCAGCAGCGAGAAAACAAGCTTTCAACAGTAATGGAGGACCTGAACTGATTGTACACACGCGTATCGTTCTCTATGTGCTCCATTCCTAAGGCCCTAAATACAAGATGCCCGAAACCATAATAGTTATACCATTCTCTGTTTTAGTAACCCTTTCTCTATGGAAACAAAAAATGGGTGTAAAATCTGCTACGTTTTGGGCATCGTGTATTTGGAGCCTAAGCAGACATAAGTCACACACGTTGAACAGTTTTTTTTTTTTTAATTCTATAGGCTGGCGCGCTGATAGCGGCCTATAATGGGCAGGCAGCCTCCTTAAGTTGATTACCTTGCGATTAACTCAGTCATCGATTGCCCTCGCTGAGAGGTACATTTGCCCTCACAAAGAGGCACACGCATTCGCTTTCTGCACTTTTAACCATGCATTTACGCTGCCTCGGGGAAAACTCTCTAATAACAAAAAAAAAAAAAAAAAAAAGTTTTTCAAGCTCGCTTTGTCTAACTGACCACTTCCATCTGATAGCAAACATAAAGTAATTACAGCTCTACAACTCAATGAACGTCCTTTTTCCTGAAATACCTCTGTGTCTATCTGGTTCCTAAATACATCTTAAACGCAAAAATATATAAAATTATATAGCAGCAGCGTTGATTTCAATAGATGTTATCAAACAATAGCTCACTTGACATGCATGTCCCTCTGAAAATAAATATTTACAAACAAATATCTTTTTTTAAGATTCCGTTCTTCAAACCTGCCTAAAACAATTTTTAAAAAACTAGCCCTGTGGTACGAGAACGATTATAGAAGAGAAAATATCTTCTTGGTTAGTAATTTTGCGTTTATATCTATTATTCAATTCTTCTACCCAGAAAACCTTTACGTACAAATTAACTAATAGGGCGACTTAGCATTCAATTAATATTTTGGACATTTAACAGCCATACATTTTGGGTAGAACTATTATTAAATTGACAAGCCTAATTGTACTTGCAATTTACGGCAAATACATATCCTCACTTAAATACCTGTACTGAATTAATTCATAAATGGTACGTGTTCCAAAGGTTCACCTCACAAGTTTCCAAATAACTCGTAAACAAGTAAATGCCTTAAATGCCTTTCAATTGTTTATAAATAATGACGATAAATAAAGAAGCAAAATTTAAGTGTGTTTAACAAATGAAGTCAGAAAAAAAATTAATCGTATGACCACAGAATAAATAAATATTGCGTATTTATTCTGTTGTGTAACCAAGTTAAGACTTAAATTTAAAAACCGACTCGCAGGATATTAAATTTCAAATCGATCAGACCAGTAGAACTGCTCACGTTCACAAAAAAAAAAAAAAAGAGCTGATGATCTTGAAACGGTTTCCTGGAATCATAGCTAAGAACACTGTCGATCAAGTCTCCTTTCAAACACGGGACACCAACATTTTATTTTTGAATAGTATGAAGTTAAGACAAACGCATTCCTCTCGCTTTGCACTTTGCGAATTCAGGTAATATTTTCGGAGTCACAGCAGTCTTTAAAAAAAATCAGTTTTTTGTAATTTTAAGATGCCCGAAAATCATGTTTCTAACAAGCGTGCTGAATTTTTTAAAACATAGAAGCATAGTTTCTAGTATGTGTTTCTTTAGTAGATAAACATAATATGAATAAGTTAAGCTGTTTCGCGTAGAAAAGAATACGCGTGACACGCTGCAACGTCGTCCATGCACCAGTCGAGGACTCCCCTTATAATGCGACCTAGAAAGTACGATAGATGCTAGTTGTCAGTCTTGAACTTAGAGCCAATGAGGCAAGTAGTGGTTGAGCAAGGGTTGGGCTTCCTGTCTGCTCGCTCCCAACCTACGGTCACCCTTCTTGTGTTCCGATTACATTATATTAAATGCGATTAAACGATTGTACTATTATAGAAAATTGTTGCTAGCAATTCTAGACATGAATCTATTTATTTTCATGTCTTTGACTGATATTCTACTAATTACCTATTGTAAGAGGCATGAGCAACATAACTGCTTAAATTTATTGGGGACAGCATTTAGACCTTATTCCAGTGTATTTACGATTCGACCTAATTACATTTATACCGTAAGAGGAGGTGATTTTAGGCACGCGGAATGAATACCACATTTTTACACTATATTTATTTTCCACTTGAGTAAATATTTACGAAATGTCAAGTGGATATTAATTATTTGGAACTTATCGCACATAATTGTATTTATTCACGGCTGCCATAAATAAGAAAAATATTTTTTTTGTAATGTCCCAAAGTCACTCCACGTGTCCAAAGTCGTCATCCCACGCGTTCAAAGTCACCCCTGCTTGTGGTAACTCCTTGGTAAGGAGGGCTATTTATGGGATAATATGACTTTTCGACACGATAAAGCAAAGGTGTAACCCAAAACTGTAGGAAATATGTCACCACTAAGCCAAAGGGCTATTCCATTCCATATTTAAAACCAAAATTACAGAATTAGTAGACCAAGGATCTTTGACAAGCTGTAATTGACTACAAAATATGTCGAATGCATTGACAAAGTGTACTTATAGCGTTACTCGTTTCCTGTGTTTTTTTTCATCCCTGTTAAAGTGCTGCGATTTAATACGTTTACTTATAACAAAAAATAAGTTTCACAGCCCCGTTTCTCCGAAAAAAAAATGCCTCTTCACTGCAAAACGCAGCATATATGTACACTTGCTCAATTCTGCATGCCTAAGGTGATAAAGTGGCTTAAGTGATGCAGTATCCTAGGGTAAGCCGTTTTCGAGACACCAGCACACAAATTTGAAGCGATGCGAAACAATGCCTGCTCGTTAGGCAACAATTTTAACACCTTCAATTGATTTTCTTGCTGTGGAGTTTGTAGTTAGAAGAAAAACTGTCAAATCCAGAATGACCGCACAATAAAACACAGATAATAAAATACAACTTCACACCATAATCCCAAATATTTAATCAACGCTAGGAATATTTTGGTATATTTATGCTCACAAGCGTGAAGTTAACGTCGCTTCGCTTACGCACTCCAAAATAAACTAAAATTTCTCCATCAGCGGTTCTCCTCTGTAAGTGGAGAAGAAGACACAAAGTAATTGATGAGCAGGGTTTACTCCAAGGGATATTCGTGTTATTTTTTTTTTTTTTGTTAATCTGATAGCTGATTCTTGTTCTCATAATTTACTTAATAAGGATGCCTTGAAATGAGTATATATACTTTGGTGGATGAGACGGAATGTTCTACGCTGTGTTTCTTGATAAATTAAACATTATTTCGGTAAGGTGATTTTTATTTCTGTTTGCATAGTAGATATTGATCCTTTGTAAAATAGTCGAAAAATACAGGCAAGTCACTTTAAATTTTAATACGCGTAGAGGCACATAAACCACTCCATTCAACTGTACAACATGCTGACCTCGTTAAAAACTGATGGAATGCCTACCAAAATACCGTCAGAAAACGCAATGTACAGTATATACCGTTATTAATGCTATTAATTCAAGTGGAAGGTAGAGACTGCAAATAGGAACATTATTTGCCATTGAACATTTGTCGTATGTGGCAACCTGCAAAGTTACATGGGCAAACACTAGCGCGCATATTTGAATTCCTCGCGCTTCGAGGAACCCTTCTAGTGGCTTAGTAGGCGAAGAGATTTTGGTCAGCGCTTAACGTCGAGGTCTTTAGTGCTGGTGAGGGTGACATGAGGTGATTATGGAGTGGCGCTAGACTGAATGAGCGGGAAAACGGGAGATCCCCGAGAAAACCCGGCGACCAGCGGCAACGTCAGGCACGATTCCCACATGCGAATTCTAGTGGCTGAGAGAATGAGCTAGTGCAGCCGAGTTGTAACTAGGGCATTGTGGGCTGCAGGTATCTATAAGACGTTGATACTATCTTTCCCATGCCACGCTCCTTTCGACAGCCAACTCAGGACGAGCACGATACCCCATTTTATGTAGGCTCATATAAGACATTCTTAACTGGAACATCCGCCTAGATACCTGCAACCCGCAATACCCTGGTTCCCAATCTGCTGCGTTAGCTCGTCCTCTCATCCACTAGAATTCGCATGTAGGGAATCGTGCAGCACAATGACGTTTATCGGCAGGTTTTCAAGGGGTTCTCCCGTTTCCCCCGCATTTCCATTCCGGTACTGCTCCAAACTCACCTCATGTCCCCCCCCCCTCACCTGCGCTAAAGACCTCGATGTTGAGCGCTGACCAAAATCTTTTCGCCTACTGAGCCTCTAGAAGGGCTCCTCGGAGCGCGCGGGATGAAATATGCACGCTAGTGTTTGTCCCTACAACTATTCACGTTGTTATTTCCGGGCAAATGTTCACAAACAAATAATATATCTTTTTACATTATCTACCATCCATGCAATTCACGACCACAGATTTTGGAACAGTCTGTATAATACGAAAAAAAATCAATGCATACGTGTTGTGATAGTGGCAAAAACTTCACACAATATGTTTTTTTGGAGGTAACAAATTTAGTTTGTAAATTACATAAAAGACTTTGTACTGTTTCGTTTTAGTTGCTTCCGATACAGTAAGTCGTAAATGATATTTTATTTTGCCATACTATTATAATCGTTACCGTATTTGTTCAAAATGTGAAGTATGAAGTAATGTAAAAGTTCCTTTAATAATTAATTTTACGCACAAATACTATATTAGTCACTTTAGTCGTGTGTATGTATATAAATTAAATTTACTATTGAAATAAATACCTGTTTCACTGCCACTTACTTAATTATTTTAATAACACAATTCGTTATTCATGCAAAATATATTTGCGAAATATGGTTGTTGAAGCATTCAGAACGGAACTGCTCAAAATATTCTATTTAACAATATACGTTTCTTAATTATTTTTCAGATTTAAAAACCCTAATTTCTAAAATTAGTACACAGCATTACAAAATCAATGCCTTCTCCTTTCGTAAAAACGCACTATCACATTTTTCTTACCGTTGCAGCACTAACTGTAAAAGTTTTTAATGACATATTCACGTTTTACGGTAAAATACAATGCTCCATATTCCGTCAGTCCCATTCAATCATAAAGTACTACGCAAACCGACACATAAAAGGTAATGCCTTTGAATGTGTTAACCTAATCTACGTTATAACTAGAGACTGGAAAATTTCGATAATTCAATTACCTGCATGTAAGAATTATCTATCCTATGCAAACTCAAGCACCGACCATTTGAACAATAGCCGCTACTTTGTGGAACAGCAGACAATGAACGAATAGACGGGGCTTGAGAACGCGTAGTACAATGGATCCTAACATGCGGGTCATTGAATTCGTGAAATTTTCCTGTCCCTATTTATAACAAAAACATTTCCAGCGGTATTCCTTTTAATTCATTACAAATATTTGTTTTCTTTATATAATGGCATTCTGTATATTTATATTACTCTAACAGGGTAGGATGAGCTAGGCAGTAACTAGTGCAATTTTTATTAAGTAGTTTCTCATGTTGGTAAAATGGTTTGGCGATGTGTTAATGTTTGGCACATGGCTATTTTATCGTTACGTAAATTTCTATACAGGGTGTTCCGGGAGTAGACGTCAATAAAGAGGTAGGTGACAAGACCTACCAAATAAACTAAACTTATACAATCCGATTCGCAAACTTCTAAATGTTATGAATTTTTTAAAGAAAATTCGGCTATACTCTACCCTGAGCTAAGCATTTACTGATAGTAGAAAAAGTAATTGTTCATGTGGAACGAAATGTGTACACATCAAATGTGATTAGTGTCGTAACATTTAAAAACACATTTCACGTCCAGCTTCGTGGGGTAAAAAAATCACTTTCACAAAAGTTGTGTTTGGTTCTAAAAGATGGCTCTAGTTTGCATGAGATAAAAAATATCAATTGGTTACATAAATGGTCACCTGCTACTGGAAAAACTGCACCATAATATGGTCAATTAATTAGTAAGTAACTAACAAACGTCGATGCAGTAAATGTGAAAACATAACGAACTGCAGAAGATTCATGCAATATAAAATCAGCTATAAGTTTGAAATTAGTTTGTGAGTAAATAATAAAATGTAACTGTATTGAACTAAAAATATTACACAATGTTTGAAATTATTGAAATGTATTTTAAATGTAATGTGTTTAATTTGTGAGAATAAATTGAAATGCTATTTTTAAAAAAAAAGTGGCAACAGTCAGTTGTTTCATTAAACAAAATTACTATCGAAATGGAAAGTTAAGACAAACGAATTTCATCACCAGACACCCTTACGTATTTGCTGCTTCATATTCACAACGGCCGCGGTTATGTAGAAGCTAATGCGCTCGCCTCCCGTCATAGCGAACTGGATGTAAGTCCTGAACAGCCTCACAGGCAGCTTTTGTGTATTGTATTAACAGTACCACATCTTTGCATACGGACTATTTGTTAATATGTGGTACATCTAGGGTGTACATTTGTGTACAATCACCAATATTTATTGCAGCAGATCTTATGACACCCTAACAAACACGTATTTTCTAGTCGAGGAACAATGCAAGGTTTTGATCAGAAGGAAACAATAGGAATGTAATGGAGCGATTTGTGCAGTTCTTGACAACGATGTCTTGTAAGCCGATGAAGGTGCCAGTCCCCTTAGCGAAGTCGGAAAAGCATTGGTCTGAGGTGCGATGGGTCCCTGGTTCGCATCTGGGCCCGGGCACGTTTGATGTATTGTCCTTCACCTTATCTTATCCTCATCGACTCTTAACACCTCGTTGTTAAAAGGCCGTTATACCCTCACATTCACCTTCCATTATTGTGAATAATGTGAGCATGGAGGTGTACTGGGACGGAAAACAGGCATACACGAAAGTACACCCCCTCAGCCATTCTTCATGTATTAGCCACAATTCCCGCATGCAGAAAATCTGCCTGTGAGGCTATTCAGGAGTTACACCCAGATCGCTATGATGAGAGGCGAGCGCACTAGCCTCTACATAACCGCGACCGCTGTGCATATGAAACAGCAACTACGTAAGTGTGTTTGGTGATGTAATTTTTTAATCTTAACTTTCCATTTCGATGATATTAAATTTGTTTATGAAACAACTGACCATTGCCATTTCAACATTGTGAAATATTTTTATTTCAATAAAGTTTAATAAATTAGATTATTTACTCACATACTAATATCAACGTTATAGCTTATTTTACATTGTACCTTCTGCATTACTTTATGTTTTCACATTTACTGCATCGACGTTTGTTAATCTAAAATACTGTTTCTTACTAGTTAATTAGCCATTATATGGGGCAGTTTTTCCAATAGCGGGTGATCATTTATGTTACCCTTTGATATTTTTTTACCTCGCGCAACTAGAGGCATCTTTCAGAACCAAACACAACTTTTTGAAAGTGATTTTTTCACCCCACGAAACTGTACTCTCAGTGACGTGAAATGTGTTTTTAAATGTAACGACACTAATCACCTTTGATGTGTGCACATTTCATTCCACGTGAACCATTACTTTTTCCACTATCAGTAAATGCTTAGCTCAGAGTAGAGTATAGCCAATTTTTTTTTAAACACATAAGATTTAGACGGTTGCGAATCGGAGTGTATAAGTTTAGTTTAAATGGTAGGTCTTGGGCCCCCTCTATCACCTGCCTCTTTATTGACATCTACTCCCGGAACAACCTGTATGTAATCTGACGTAGTATATTATTTTACTAACATATACTTCTTTAGTTACCAAAAGACTAATTTTTGAGGGTCCACACTAAATGTCGGCGTGTAACCATATTCGTATATTTTATTTTCTTCACATCTTAGTATTTTCGATTTCTTAGCTCTTTATGCCCCAAGCAGTCTTGTATACGATCACAGTTTTCTAAGCATTTGAACAGCAATGTTTTTATAATTGTATTTGTCTAGTTCCTGGGATTGGGTTTTTGCATGTATTTTCATCAAAGATTTCTTGCCATGTATGTGTTCCAAGCTGTAATGAATGCAGTTATTTCTATCCTCTATTAATAATTATTATTTATTGCAATAAGCCGGTTAAGCTTTTTATTGTGTATTAATTTTCTTGTGAATAACTATTTTAATGACCTTTTTCACGTTAGTAATTGTATTGGTGGTGTTATTTAAGTTTCCTCATAGTTTATTGAATTCATATGAATATTACAAGCAGAGAAAGCTCAGACGTGTTTCACTTGATTCTAAATTAATGCAGTAATTGTTTTAATATTGCCTCATATATTTGAATTACAACGATTCACGATTGGCATTATTAAATAAGAAGATTGTTTATTTTTCCTTAAGTGTCTCTGTTTCTGTACACGGTGTAGTTAAAGTCCTCTAGCTGCAAACAATAAAAATGTTTTTTCGATGTAAATAAGTTATTATTTCTTATGACTCGTCAGTATTTACTAGTCTATATGAATGCACTTGCTTTTTTACGTGTGATTATAGTAGGTAGTATTTATTTTATTATTTTCTTCCGCCGAGTTGGTTTCTGGTACTGTTCCTTTACAAAACGCAACGTGCATTTGTTATTGTCGGGTCCATGAACATATCTTAATGTATCAATTCACTATGAGATTTTTTTGGGAATGTTAGAATTGCCGTCAATTCCAAAATTGCTACAGTCAGATTCTGAGTCGGAGTAAAGCCGGTGTACGAAGTAGAAGTGCGTTGAGAAACCCCACAAAGAAAATAAACTGTGTTTAGTTTTTACGAAATGTTTTGTCAATATGGACCTCGCCAAATATACTTGTAACTGTTACAATTATTTTTTTGTTGTCACTGAAAAACTTTACTTGGGGCAGCAAACAAAGTTTGTAGTCACCACAAAAAAAGTTGGTAAGGTCCATAATGATAAAATGTTTTGTGGTCGCCACCAAACGGTTGTTTTTGTGCAGGGGGGAATAAGGGCCGAAGCAGGCATGTAGGGGTTGTCAAGCTAAGGTCAACTATTTTTATGATGTATTAAACGTATGTTTAAAAATTATGTTCTTCTAATAATAAACTCTATGCCAGTGGAACGTACATATTTAGGTAATAACTTGATATTCATAGCAGTTAATATTAAAGTCATATTTTTAAAGATAGTATGTAAGTACATTACACGTGGGAGTAAAGTAAAAATGCAATTGCATAAATAGCTTTGCATGATTGTTGGCCCTAGACTGGGATACAGACATGAAGAAATATCTTAAGTAAAAGGGTAGAGCATTGAAAAACAAAATAGAAGGGGCGAGCACCAGAAAGCTATTTTCACTGACATGCACAGGTATCAAGTTTTCCTTAAGCCACCCTTGAGAACACTTTTAAACCACAATAAGGCTCACCACAAGAAAATATTTCGCCAAATTCCACCCCTACCCACTGGATCCAGAGCTCTAAAACGATGGAAAGCTGCAGTGTTACGAAAAACTATATACATTTTGGATACTGCCGAGTATACTTTTCAACTGTCACCATACAGTGCCAGCTAACATCATGATACCTACGAAAGAAAGTTTATTGTTACCAACGAATTTGTTTGTTTAATAAAGGCATTAAAATAAATGACATTATGCTAGATGCACTTATTTTATGCCAACATATTGTAAAATATTTTTCTCGAACAGGTAACACATGCTGCTAAAGAATCATAGTTGAAACTTGCTGTACAAACACGTAAATATGTATTTATTCATATACGAGCTCCGGACAACTTCACGGCCCCAAAAAAAACCTCAGGAGATAAAATAAGAAATTCGACCAGGACTTGTGTTAGGGAACTATTTCAGTACTAGCCAGGAATGATTTCGGAAATTTTGGGAAAAACTAGAATTGCCGGAGCCGGGTTTCGAACTCACTTACTCTCCCGATAGTGAGAATTGGAAGGGGGGTTCAGTTCTTATGGATGATTTGAAGCTTATTATAGTAATGGGCCCTTGCGCTATGTCAAAGCACAATAGTAATTTTCAACCAATCATGGCTCATGATGTCTGCTACGTATGAACCAGACCATGACCGCCATTTTGTAAGGAACGTTACTATTGTTGAATTTTGATAGCACTTGTGAGAGTATATCAGTTTATTTCATTATCTTTAAATGGTGGTTTTCTTCCTGAATAACCTATGAAGAGTGATGTGTGTATATTTCATCCACATTCATAGTAGGTAGCCGAATATCGAGAAGAGGTGATGACTCGGAAAAACGTTTGCTGTGTACCGGTTTGTAAATCGTTCAGATACAGGATACCTATTTCTTCAGATTCGTTACATAAGAAATGTCTCGAAAGAATAGGAAACTGAAAACGTGTTTCATTGACGAAAGAGAAAGTAAATTACTTACTACAGAATTTGTGCGAGTATTTTTTTTTTCGAATGCTGTGATCCTAGCACGAAGTGCATTAAAATTTACAGTTTACCATGAGTAAATTTGCCAGGTAAGTCATAGATGTGTGTTTGACAACTTCGAAATTTTCTGTTTTTCGTTAGATCAGGTTATGTTCGGTTATTTTAGCATTAAGTTTTTCATTTTTCGTTAAGTTAAGTAAGGATAGGTTACCTAACTTTACCGTAAAACAGGGTGATTAGAACACTGGGGTGAATAGAAACACAATTTTAAAGCTACATTTTCAGTATTTACTCTGTTTTTAAAATTCTGTTTTAAGGTAGGCAAGTTAAAACAGTTGACAAATAAATAGTTTTATAGTAATTATAAATGTTTTTAGTAAAAGTTGTCAGCTAAGAATTTATTTCTAATTTAGTTTCTATTCACCGCAGTGTTTCTAATCACCCCGTTTTATGGTACTTACGGTAATACAACCTAACATTACATAATCTAATGAAAAATAAAAAACCTACTGGGAAAATAACAACCTAACATAAACTAACTTCCTATCTTAACATACCCAAACAGAAAAACTAAATGTTTGAAGTAAGTAAACTACAATTTTCTTTTCGTATAATAGTTTGGCTGGTACACTACGAGTGTTAATTCTTGATATTTACCCCAACGGCGCAAAAAAAAAAATCACTAGTGTTGTACGAGATACCATGTCAGTGCAACAATGGCATAACATGTAAGCAATGTTACAATGTGTGCTGAGTAATACTAGCAAGTGTCTGAGTGTGCCGGGATGTGTCCCCTGATAGCAAAATAAGCTTGATTCAAGCTTGAATCAAGCTTGTCATGTCAAGCCATAAGCTTTAATCTAGCTAACTAGTCTCCACACGACAAGCCTGCAGCAAGCTTGCTAAGAAACCTTGATTCAAGGTTGCTGCAAGCTTGTAGCAAGCTTGCCTCGTACAAGGCAGGAAACCACAGTAAAAAATAGGCTTGACTCAAGCTTGAATCAAACTTACCAAATAGGGCTTGTAATGGCTAGCCTAAATCAAGTCAATTGCAGGCTTGCCGCAAGTTTACATGTTATCTGGGTCTAGGTGTGTGGGAATGTGTCTGAGTGTGGTATCTAGGTGTGTTGGAATGTGCCCGAGTGTGCAAGCTTGTGTCTAGTTGTGTGCTAGGGTAAGTTTACAAGGGTTTGCCTGTGTGCAAGCAAGTGTCTGGGTGTGCAAGTGTGTGTCTGTGATTGCTGGGGTGTGTAAGTTTGCAAGTGCGTGTATCTGGGTGTGCAAGTGCGTGTATCTGGGTGTGTTGGAGTGAGTCCAGGTGTGCTGGAGTGTATCTGAGTGTGCAAAACATACTGACTTACAGGTACTACAACTTGTTCTTGCCATACTACAGTGTAAGGAAATGAGTTTAATTGTTAGGAACTTCTGGAAGAGTTGGTGACTGTAGGTAAGCTTGAAAGGTTCAGGAAGGGATCGGTAGGGCTTTGAGGAGAAAGTTACAGCTTGCCACCAGACAGTTGCCCAATTTCATGTTATATTATTATTTTTATATAATTTTATTTGCTGTACTTTTATTATGGTAGTCAGTAGCAAACCAACATTTTAAAAACATTTAATGGTTCAAATTGGAAGAAGCGCCAAGAAACTAAAGTGGTATTTAAAAATAGTAGGCTGTGCAAGTTCAGCTATCATTTCAGTGTCACATTTCTACATCATTTCCCCTTTTGTGAATTTTTTTCTTTCTTTCCCATTGCATGTTAACAAAGAAATTTAATAATTTTCTGGATACATTTTTAGAGTATGGTACTAAATATTACAATGTTTAACATTTATCACTAACACAATTTAAGAAATGTTTAAATTTGTTAATTAGTTTTAACTCTTTTCTTTCAGGTGCTACTCCCGAACCATTTTTTGACCAACTGTTAGGGTAGGCAACTCGCATCTAATTAATTATTTAATGTACCTGCTATGTCAGTTTGTTGATGAGGTAAATGTTGAAACATCTATTTATAAAGTGTATTCCCATTATTACGATACTTGATGTTGCCACAAAAAAAAATGGTTTTATCTGCTAAATATTATATCTTAGTCGACAATATTCTAGACTTAACATCTTTAAAAAAAAAATTTAGGTAAAATGTTACCGAAAATTATTACTTGACGCGCAATTAAATATAGTGAGCTATGTACAGAAAATTGGTTGCAATTATTTCCAAGCACGTTTGTAGTAAGTAATTAGTTCCTTGTGTTGTATTATTAGCCTTGTGTCTGCATTTTGTTTTAAAACTACGGAGCAGATGATAAACAGCCGTGTCAAGGTCACATATCGTACAGTATTTACCACAGTACCATACCCGTGTTATAAAAAATATGTCAATATTTGTTACAATTTTCTTCACAAATAATCCTTTATGCAGAAATATGTTTCTTAACTTGATGTAATGGTGAGGACAAAATAAATAAATCTCGAGCAACAAAGCAAAGCTATGAGTGAAACAGAAAAATATAGTATGGTGTAATATGCCTTTTGTAAGCAAATAACTCGAGTGAAAATCAAGCGGCGGAAATCACACTTAAAAAATAAATATTTTATGGCCTAATTTCCCAAATCATAACTCTCATTGTATTAACGTAATTTGAAATAAAGGGGTGGACCAAAAGAAAACCATCTCAAGCTACAAGGCAAACGAATGAGCATGTCAGAGAAATATTAAATTACGTCATATATTTTGTAAACAAACATTTCAAGCGAAACACACACTGTAACATTAGGAACACCAATAAATAATTTTTGTGGCCTAGTTACAGGTAAACTGCGTAAAATGTACGGAAATTATGGAAAATAATGTAATGCCTAATCGCACATGTTTACGACTAATCAGAAAACATTTGTTTATTTGCCACTCAATTTGTGAATGTACAACCCAGATATGAGATACACAAAATTAAAACAGTAAATTTGTACTATAACTAAGACTTACTAGCTATGAGCGTGAAGAAAATTTTATTTCCGAAAACTGTAGAAGCACTTCAAAACAGAGCGTCTTTTCAATTGATTAAACTTTGCACTCATACGCTAGAGTGCGATACTTAAATGAAAGTAAGCCTAGGTTCCCAAGGACAATAAAAAACATGTTAAAATGTAGGATTTTACTCATTAGAAAAAAATTGTCTGTTTCTGTTTGTAGCAAGTGGCTTACGCTACAAAAATTTCACTCGCAGTGACGCTATCAAATTATCCACTTGGGCATCAGCTGTTTCGATTGCAGCTAAACACCACAACTGCACACTACTTGTGTACAGTTTGAATTATCCACGTTCTCATTTCGTAATAAATAAACAGGCAACGTGTATGCAGGTGCTTGTTGCCAAACAAGAAACAGAACACAGATAACATGAATGCTGACCTAGCTGCCATCGTTAACATGACCTTCAACTGCATGTAATGTATTTATTATTTTGTTATGTACCGTAGTTATGAAAATAAATTTAAATGTGCTGAATGTAGTTATAGTCTATATACCTTTTGAATTTACATAAGCCCAACACAGTTACTGTTCAAAAGGTACTAAATGTTAATAACATATATTTATTCAATAAAACGACAATTTCTGTAAATGAGTCCATTGGCTTGTCCGTCGTGCTTCGTGAATTGACTAAACACAGACACGCTTAGGTGGTTTTACAGGAGAGACTTTTTTGTGCAGTTGCACTATCTATGCTGAAAGCCACCAGCCACAGTAACTTTTTAGTGTGCTGATACATAGCATGCAAGGATTACTAATTGTACTTGTTGGTATCTTGACAAATTGTAATAATTCCATTAACACAACACACAACTCATAGGTTTTTGTAATGATGACTTCTAATTCATAAAATAAATTGATTTTAAATGATAAGCTATTGGACACAATAATCATTAAAAAACTTCATCTGATAAAGTACAGCTAAATATTTTTTGAAATATAGTAATAAACTTTTGTTGACTTGAGTGCAAACACTTAGATGTATACAAGCATGGCGGCTGTTTTGCAGGGATAACTCTATTAGAAGATCTACAGTGTTGTTCGAGGTCAACCTCTAACTTCTGCGTCCAGTGATGGTGAAAATGACCTTTTCTAATAGTAGTGTGCCACAAGACTTCTGTGCAGCGAAGTCCTGGCAGTTTCAGTTGTAATATTTAAGCAGAAATGTACACTGAACCTACTTAATGTAGACTGGTATCAGTGCCTCAGAAGATGAAACTTGAACCTAGTTAGGCCCAACAGTGGTTTTAACGTATATTAAAACCGTTGTTGTAGGTTTATAAATATATGTTTATTATTAGTTTCCATGTTTATTTTTTAACTATATGTAACATTTGTTTGCCGTTTTCAAAATCTTGATTGTCGTTTTACCCATGTAAACTGTTAGTTTTTATTTAGCGACATGAACATAATTTCTTTATTTTAGGTTCACTTGTCTTAAATGGTATATTATTTAATTTGATTTCACACATTTCCTGACCACTTTGCAGAAGGAAAAGTTAATTTTTTTTTAATGTTTTCTTAATTTTTTGCCTTAGTCATTTGTGGGGCTAATTAAAATGTAATGTTCATTTACGGACCACTCTGTAATAATTTGTTGTTAGGTACTTCCAGTTTTCGTGAATTTTGTTGGTTTCTGTTTATGCTTTGAGTAGTTCAGTCCATTTAGTTTAGGTCAACGATAATTTTATTGCAGAAATATTGTATTTATGATCACCTGTGCACATGGAGTAAGTTTTTGTTTTGTTTGTGGCAAGGAAACTGTCAAAGCTAGGTGGGTAAATGTCTATAGTTAAGCATCCCTAGATCCTAGATGCATTATACAGTAAAGCCCCAAAGTTCTCACTTATGAGCTCTATACAGCACGCGCTAGATGCCGCGTCTGAGGCACGGAAGCAGGCAGACGATAAGAGTTAAACTGGTTCGTGCTTCGACAACCATGTCGCCTTTATGCACAAGGTGCAAAAACGGTGTGCAGTGTTTCGGTCGTTGGCTTTTTCTATGGGACTTTAAGCGGTTTTTTTTATACATGGTAAGTGCAAAGTGAAGTCCGGTGCGTGCTTCTGAGTTTTCGTTTTACGATTACAGTTGTACTATCTACGCGACAGCAGTCTAAAATAGGCTGTTTATTATTTTTTTAGGTGCCACGAAAGTGTGTTTCTAGGCATGATATTTAAAAAATAAAAATAGAGAAGCATAGTTTTAAATATGTTTTCTCTTCGGTGGATAGAGATATTGACCGCACATTCAGTAACATCCTTAAAAAAACTCTCTTAACACACTGCAATGCAGTTCACGCACGAGCTGTACAGGTATCTTAAGAACTTTACCCCTTAATGAGTTTGAATATGTAGTTTTTACCACATCTGTAAATACCATCTAAATTTGACCCTTTGAAGAAGTTTTCCTGTCCGAGAAGTTAAAATTATTCAGCTCTTCAAAGTTTAGCAGGATTTTACTAGATAGACTAATTTTGGATTGCTACACAGTTTAAGTGATGCGGACCTTGTAAAATTTTGTTTACAGCTACACATAACACTAAGAACTAAGTTATCTGTTAGTGCACTTGTAATTACAAGAGACTTCTGTTAATTTATAAGACATGTTATTTTATTTATTTACTTATTTATTTTTTAAATTGTTACTGTCTAATGTTGATTGTTACTGACACCAGCCAAGAGGACTGGATTCTAAAGTACTTTATAGCTTATTATGTTTGGCTTAAATTGTATTTATTTGTGGCCCACAATAATTGAAGATTCATTTTTTTATGTTAAAACCTGGCTAGATTATAATTTCATGAACTCTCACCAAGGAATGTAATTCCATTGCATGTTTAAACGCATTTGACTGTGTGCATATTTTTGTTTCACAATGTTTAGTCTTTTGCATATTTTCAATGTGTTAAATTTAACAAAAAAATATATCATTGCTGAGGCAGTTGTATCAAAAAAGAGCTTTTGTTCCTATTTAAGGTACTAGGGTACATGATTTTGTCCTTGAAATATTTTTAATAATCTTATTTTATTTATTTTAAGGATTGGCAAGAGTTTTCTTTGTAGTGTTTTTAGTACCTGCAATAGAGTCCCTACAGCAGAGTACAATTTCGCAATACACACCCACATGTAAGCTCTGAGGTTGAAGAAGAACTTTGTGATGACTGGCCATAGTATACATTGTTCTCACTGACTCCTTTTTCCATTGAATCCATAGAGGTAATATATAGTAGAGGGAGCATGACGTCACAAATTTGTATCCAACATGGTCTCGAGAGTTTTGTGTCGTTTATTTATGTTTTCTCGTCGTAAAAATGCAGTCGTGTTGTTTGAAACTCATGGCGTACCTTCCAGAATATATATTTAGTCATGTGGTGTCACCGAGATCTCGGTTCAAAACCTTATAGTAAGTACGTAGCTAATATTTACTTTTTACTAAAAACAGCTGGGTTAAGGAAAACAGTAATTTGGCGACATTGTTTACATTTGTCGTTCTGAAATGTCTACGCAATTATACTATGCGATATAATGGTAGTATACTCTCCTTAGTTCATAAATTCATAAGGAACCAAAATAACCCAACATAGTTGTGATTACTAAGCAATTATTATCTTTTCTCTCAATGTTATTTCAAACCTCCCGCGCATATGTCACTAAAGTCACGTGACATGTTGAACACACAATTTCGTATGCAGCTGTATAGAGGATACTCCCTCTACCCAATAGTTACTCTAAGATTGAATCTAGGCACACTTTTACTTCACATTGCACATATTTGCTTTTCACAATGTAATGATACTTCCCCTTACGTATTCTGTTCATAATAATACAGTATATAATACAAACCCGAAAGGAACTAAATTTTTGCAGTTTATAATAATGATGTTTGTTATTAACAAATGCTTATTTTAGACAATCCAGAAAGTGCTTGAAGTATATTTTCATGATGTTCAGTCCCAAAATAAAACTATCATACATTCATCATGACGTCTTTTAACCACCGAATTTGACTTTTCAAGAAGAAAGACAACCACTTTGTATTAATTAGGTCTCTGGACTTTCATGACCTATTTATCAGTACTTGGGTTTCTTAGGCCTTGTTGAATGATAAAATGCAGCGCTGTTCATTCACATGTCTCGACATTGCACACACGCTCTTGTGTACACATGCATATGCTTTGCATTGTATTTACCACTTTAATTTCAATGAATGTCATTTTAACTTGATCTTAGTTTAATTAAGTGTGACATGATTTACAGTGAAACCTATTTTATACAAACCTGGTGGGACTCAAATTTTTTTCTGTTCGTAATATGTAACGAGGTGTGTATTATAAGGTCTTCTAGAAACTCTAAAAGTTTCTGAAGTTGTTGTCACTTTTGTTTACTTACAAACAAGAGACTTTCGTGTCACTACAATTACGCCTATTTACAACAGGGCTTGATAAATAATAACCGAGAAGACCTGGCTAATTTTAATATATTAATTTTTCTTGGAAATGCGTACTGTGTGTCGCCTCTTGTTACGTACACACATTGTTTGTTAAATTAGATATGACAGAAAAAACTACTCTACTGTAAAAAAAAATAGCTTTAAAATTTTGTGGCCCACCTAAAATGTTAACTTAAAATTGTTTTAGAAAATAATATCATGCAAACAATCGTCAAGTATATTAGTAACATTTTTTTAAATTGTAAATTGTATAAATGGACTGCTAATTTTTGGAGCAATGCAATAGTTATAAAATTGACTTTGAAAAAAGTACAAACATATTACACACACACAAATGTGGGCTAAAAGACACAGGCACATTAAGACCAAAATTTTTTTTAATGTAATTTGATAGCACTGACACAAGTTGGTAAATGTTCCTAGTTTAGAGTTGTTTTCACCTAATGTCATCGTTTTAATAATTTAACTGCGATGTTAAGCAAATACTAACTGTATTACTCCTCTACTTACCTGAATGTATTTTTGAAAGTTTAAATGTAGTTAAGGTGTACGTATGTAAAATTTATGTTAATTTATTTTATCACTGTTGTTTTTAGTAAAGGTCTTTGTACAGAAACAATGAATAGGTAAACATGTTCTAAATTATTTTAATATTTTAAAAAATATTACTTTCAACATTTTTGTCTTCAATTTTCTGTATGTTATTATGTGATGACAACATAAGCAGAGTTAATAATTAAGAACAAATACACATTTTCTTCTAGAAATAAAAACTTTGGTATTCTGTTGACGATTTATTTTCTTATGTCCTTATCATCCGTATAGATGGTTGCTTTTCTTAATAGCAGCCATTAATGTTGCATAAAGGAACAGGAAAACTCACCAAAAACAAGGCAATGGCGAGTATTTTATATAGAACGTTTTCTTTCTGCTTAGTGACAAATGAGACAGTGTGGTTCCAATCAAATGATATCAGCTAGGTGTATCTGGTAAGGTAAGTGAGCTTTACATCTTGTCGACAAGGCAATTAGTTTTGGTGCGAGATAAATTAATGACGATAAATAGGAGATGAATCGGCCATGGCCTGCATTTCAGCATTTGTTTTGATGGATTAATGCAGGAAAATAATGGAAAATGATACCAGGATGATCTGGTTTGCCAGAGATACATGTCAGTCACCCAATCAACCTGAAGTACAGATGAGTAAGGTAAAAAGCAGTGACTAGATGCAAGAATGGGAGAAATGTGAGATCCTGAGTAAACTCAATTGGCAACGGCAATGTCTGCCACATTTCCCATGTGCAATAAGGGGGACTGACCCCACCGGCAATCTAACCCAGATTACCCAGGTGGGAGCCAAGCTGTTTGATCACTCTGATACCATAAATCCCAAACAACTATGATAAGTGTACCGCTCAGAGGCAGGTTTGTACTTCAGGGGAGGTGGGGTGGGGAGAACACCTGAGGCGTGACTAAGCAAGGTTGATACTGTGGTGGTTCACCACTGTCTTCTGCCGGACGGGGGTGAAGTGACGAAACAACACCCAGTCCTGAACTCGGAGAGGTAATTCAACTTTCTCTTCAGCTGGGAATCAAATCTGGGAAATTTTTGCTCACCAGTCAGGAACACTATCCACCGATCGGACAAAGCTAAAGTGATTGACTGTACTAACTTTGTATTTTAATTGGAACCCCTTAAGGGCGCCAACTACCCGTGTGTGAGAGACTCAAAAGCAACGGAGCAGTAAGGTCGACCTTGAAACGCGCATCAAATGCCGCGTCGCCGTAACGAGCCAGGCGTTGAACTAGCGTGCAAGTTTCCCGCTGAATGGTTTTTACTATGGGACATTGAGTGGTGACCATATAATTGTAGTGCAGCGACGTCTGAAAAAGTTGACATCTGAATAATGTGTCGCTGCCATATCCTGTGGCGACATTGTAGTGATGGTATAAAACATCACAAGAACGGACATTAGAATGTCGCATTGACGTCCTGTGACGTTGCACACATCGATCATGTTGATATTTTTGAGAAGTCATTACAACCTCCCGCAGTGACGTGGTCCTATGAGGTCACAGAAACCGGACATCTTGGCATTTTTAAGACGTCGATACGACCTTCCGAAACGACTTCCCTCGACCTGCGACGACGACGTAGCAACATCGTCCTGCGACATCGCAAAAAGCGGAAACCTGGATATTTTTTTTAGACATTGATAAAACATCCATGAGACGTATTCGGTACATGTGGGATGTATACATAGTCACAATGTCCTGTTGTATGACGTCGCGACGACGTTTTTTGGATGTCACTATGCTGTATGAACTCACTCAGTGATACTGATAACTAAATGGAATCACATAGGCCTATGTTGTGCTTTAAAAATTGGGGAAGTGAATTATTATTTTATACACGTCCATTTACTGATTTTGCAAGCATTCCTGTAGTCTAATTGGCGAATGTCATAATGTATGACTGATGTAAATGTATAAATTAATATTTGTTATTTGTGTTTGGGATTTGATGGATCATGCGTAGCTTTGTGATTCATATTATAAGTTTCCTTTCAGCTACCAATTTCCACTATATATAATAAATATGATTATATTTGTGTATATATAATATATACATACATAGTAATATATTATATATTATATATATTGTATATTTTATATACACATATAACTTGCTAGTTATATATTTGTTAGTTTTTATAATGCAATATTATAAACAACTGCGTTTGAATTTCGCGCCAACTTAACTAGTTCGGGGTCCTTCCGAAAGAGATCGCGGCATGCAAGGTTTTGTTTTGTTTCAAACGTTAGTATCATGGAGGTATTAGTCTATGGAGTAGAAGCCTTTGAGCAAATTTGAAGCCGGCCAACAGACGACGTTTAAAGACAAGGGTAGAGCTAGTGGTGGCAAAAACATGTAAATATAGCATTGAGCTGAATGAAAATGTTTTAGATTTTTGTTAACTACACATTATGGTGAAAGTTTGTGCAGTTCTTGGCCTTACAAACATATTCGATCGTTGCGGAGGATTATCTTTGTACAGGTAAGAAACTTTTATTTAAATTCATCAAGTTTATAAAGTACATACATGCAGCGAGAGCTAATTAGGTTTTATTATATTTCTGAAGCAATTGTAAACTGTTGTGTACGAT
>PNEQ01023445.1:0-18356 GCA_003012365.1 Medauroidea extradentata
GTACTTTCGAAATGTGCATTAAAAGTCACATAATGAAAATACGATTATGTGAGGATTTACTTTAAGTGTCATATTCGTAGTTTTAATATGAAAGAAATTTCGTTAAAATGTATATTTCATATGTCAAATACTTTCAAGCTTTTAATGTGATCTCAACAGATGTTAGGCCTACATGTGCAGTACGCTTATGTGACACTTTAATTAGGTCTACATGCAAACAAATTATATGTCAACCATAACAACATTACACTTATTGCATGCAACAAGATTGTAGCTTATTTATGAATGATTATTTTTCAGTTAGGAAACATTACTAGGAGAAAATAAATATAAATTAATATAGGTAGCCATTCACACATTTATACAATAATATTTTATAAACAGCTGTTCTTCTATTATCTTCAGTACTCTTACTTAATGCCATTAAAACATCAATTTTTAATTGCTCAGCAAATATGGTCTATATATATATACTTAGCCTACTTATATATACTAGCAAATATTTACTAAACCCAACATAAAATGATATTTAAATATTCTCAGAAACTTCATAGAAAAAAAGGTTACTCCATGTGCAGACTAGATCAATTGTATTTAAAATTATATATAACTGGTTTAAATAATATGTTTTAATTACTAATATTAGAGCAGATTAACTTTGTTTCTGAATGATGTCATATCGGCACGACCACCATCAGACATAAGTTATAAGAACATTAACAGATACAGTATTTAAAAATATCACAAACTAACTTATAGCAAGGATATAGTTTATTTAAATAATGTTTGTAATCATCTTCAGGTACGGTGCTTATTGAATGTAAATACAAGCTATTAAAACACGTGTTCTACATAAGGTGTGCGTTGCCTATTTATGACAAAATAATGAAGTACAAACTGAGTACATTTTACGATATATGAAAGATGCGGAATGTTACTTGTTAATACTTTTTACCAATGCTAGCCTACTGTACTTGATATGGAAAATTTTTAACCATGTGTTTAGACAACTGGCACACTGGCAGAAATATGGCATATTTTATTGTATTGATGTTTTAAAATTCTGAGGTTGACCAAATCATTTTAGGCCTATAGGAATATGTGCCCAGACTAATTGTACTTCGAACTGTTAAAGCCTAGGCCTATAGTATGAATTTATAAAATTAGTTAGGCCATAAGTGTCTAACTTATTTTTCACAAAATCTAAGATCAAATTAAATAGTCTACAATCGGCCTATGCTATAACTTCTCACTAACCAACTATGAAGTAAATAATGTGTTTATTTTGTTGCAAGAAATAAATTTGCACGAGGAAAATGTACACCATTAACTTTATTGCATATTACGGTAGTTTCTAAATTTTATTTGAAGTTATTTTGTAATACTCAGTGACTTCCACATATGTAAACTTTTTAAAATGTTTACTTAGGCCTACACAGTGATTAGTTGGTAGATTTCGTAGACGAAACTAATCACGTGACCTAATCGTCCAAGCAGATTCTAACTTGCAAAAATCCGAGTGACACTGGTGGGAATCGAACCCGGATCACCCAGGTGAGAGGCGAGCGCTTAATGACAGCTGTGGCACACAGGAATTTTTGAGAAATTAAGTTTGTGTTGTGTGTCACACATATTTATGAACCCCAGGAAATTTTAAACAGTTAAGTATCGCAAATTCAGGCATTATATTACTTTTTCGTTAAATTCTTTTTTTTCTGAAATTGTGAATGAAGTTTACTACAAAATGTTGTGGTTTTCACACAATATAAGCAATAAATTGAAAGTGGCGACGATACATTTTGGTCTTTACATGTAACTTATTAGTAGAATTGTTTGCCAAATGTGTATCGATATTAAGTACCAAATTGTTTACATTACACGAATTCTGTATATATTTGGCCTACCCATAAATGCATTCACCTCGATTGAAAAATACAGTGGCTAAAATTTCCGTGTTTGCATTTCTTTTATACGTAGTTGATTTGTTGTACACTTAAAAAATATGCTTAATGTGTGTTAAAATTTAATTACCTTGTGTAGTACCATGCTAGGAATTTTGCAACCTAGCATCTGTTAACAAATAAACCCCTAAACTTATTTCTACTTAGTAATATGATACTTTTGAACGTAGGCCAATCAAGAATAACTGCATAAAAAAATGAAATAAATTTTTATTTGGAAAGCTTATGATTAAAGAAATATCTCATGATTGAACCAATTTTTTTTTTTTTTTTTAATTTACAGAAGCTTGAAAAATAGTAGCAATTATACTGTACGTAAACATTTTGATTCATTAAACGGCATTTTCAAAAACTCATTGCTGCATCCACCAGTTAAGAGTTCCGATGTTCTCTGAACACTTGTTAACTGTTGAAAAAAATTGTTTTCGCACTTGTTTTAAAATTATGAATCAAAACAGCTTCATATTTTATGTTGAATAAAATAATATAATATACAGTATTATGTAAAAAGAATTGGCATTTTATATCTGGTTCAACAATAACCAGTTCCAAATTTTTGCTTTGCCAAAAGCTATATGGGGGAGGGGTGAAAGGGGTTCAAATCCCCCTTGGAGTTCAGAATTTTTAAAAATATTATGATTAGTTTCACAGTATATGATTCATATCTACCAAAACATACAGATTATGAGTTTTAAAACTCCTTAAAAAGCATTATGTTGCATCTCAAAAATATATGTTTTTCTATGGAGTACCTCTCAGCCCCCCTCTCACCCACTCCTTTCCCAGCAATTTCGGCTTGGTGTGTGTGTGTGTATGTACACCATTTTTAGACAACTTTTTGGCTCTGTCAACAACACACAGTGCTGTAATGGTCATATGACATAACTATTCTCAGGACATAAGTGACTCAGTAGCCTCTTGTCTAATGTTTACACAAACCTCACATTCTCGTGAAACTTACCCTGAAATCTGTTTGGTACACAATGGATCGATCTACGAGTTTTTGAAAATGGTGTTTGATAAAATATTTGAACTTTTCAAGGGAAAGAGAAATTTAAATTTTGTTGTTGTGAACGGACTATTAATTTAATTTAATGAGCTTGGTAAAGCTTTTAGCTTGTTCTTAAATGTTTCAGGTTTCTCAATTAAAAGGCATAGGAGGGAGTGATACAGTATAACTATTGGGATTCTGAAACGACTTATCAGCAATGCTTTAGCTGAAGAGTATAGTTGGGCTGGCGTCCGTAAGAAGAAATCTTCAAAGAGTTGAACATCATGAAATTAATACTAGGTAAAAGAAAGTTTTATTGTTGTAAGACCCTTACATTACAGTAAATCTCCGTTATTGTGGTCTAAGGTTGGAAGTGATCCCTGTTATAAAAGTTTTGTAACAAATGGGATTATAAGGTTGTACATTCACATAATTGGAACCACCATGGACGTAGGTGATGATGATGAGAGGGCAATTTCAGGGAATTCTTGTTCCAAGTGAGAAATATCAGGGAAATTTCATGCCTGCCAAATATTGAGCTTCCATAAAATTCACAGAATAAAAATGCTGAGTTTTTAATGCAGTTTTGTGTTTTTTTTTTTTTTTTGTTAGAAAAATTCTAGTCGCTCACATGGTCTAGTACATTGCAGAAATTTTGTTCACTTTACTGGCTGAGCAAAACTAAAGTGTTTACCTTTATTGAAGAATACTTTGTATACGTAGGTAGTCATAAAGTTGTTTTCAGGGAAATTTTTTATTTCCTGTGAGGGAAAAATCAGGGAACTTTCTTTGTTTAAATGAGTGGCCACCCTGAAAAATTTTGCTGTGGTATGTCCTAACTTAAAGTTGTGAATCAAATTAAATTACGTGACAGACAAATCTTGCATATTACAGAATGATTGTACTTGTCTAACATCGAAAGTTTATTAGTATGTTTCTGAAGTTGAAAGTCTTGTCAATAGATGGCACTGTTATTTTCTGTTAAATATGAACAAAAATGAGAAATATTTTTAAAAAATAGTTTTCGAAATATTCCTGTGATGTGCTTTAAATATGTATTTAAATTGGTTATGAGCACACTATTAATGTTTTACAAAATAATTCTTAATTGTTTTTCAACTGCTGTTACTTTTGATTTTACTATTCAATTGTGTATTGACGAAATATGTAAAATCAAGGAATTGTAAAGTCTAATGTTAACGTCACTAATTGTGTATAGGGCCTTCTTCGCTGACGATGTTTTGGTCAACTCAGTGGGTATGTTTAAAACATGTCTCGATAGTAAAAGTTCTACAAAACACGTTTCAAGAAAGAATAATTGGAAGAATTTCTGGCAATAATAGCATCTCGAAATGGTGATGCTCATGCATTTTGTTCAGTTTTGCCAATGCGATTTTACAGTTTCACGTAGTGGTCAGGTGCGATATTTTATAACATGTTCAAACGAAGAAACATCAACACAATGTTAATGTGTGAATTCTAATAGTAAGCTGGACTTGTTCATGAAAAGTGATATGTGCAGTGTGTTACTTCACAGCATTTATTGTAGAACACAATGTAGGCCTACCGCTAAATTGTGTGACGATGCGGGACCACTGTTCCGAAAAAATGTTTTCCGACAGTGGTATTGCCAAAAGGTACTGTTAGGACAAAATAATCTGCCATAATATTAAGAGAGATGCAGTCTCATGCAGCAGCTGTACAACACTTGAACATTTGGCCATTTTCAAATGCTCCAGGCGGGCGATGCCAAACACTATATCCAGTAGTTGTAACATAGTACAATGGGGTAACGCTGCAAACTGAAAGATGTTTGTTAGTATTATCCATATTAGAAGGCTATTTCACTGGTTCTAATATTGGCAACAGTCTGCACATAACCTCAAAGATAGGGCCTAATGGGATCCCACTATCCAACTGTTTAGGCGTTTAGTGCAGAAAATGCACCAGTCATGGTTTGAGAAAGAAAGGAGTGGCTGGTTAACTGGAAACCGAAATAAATAATTTAATTATGATCATGCCATCGTCTGAGAGGAAATTTCTTAGAAGACTTTTTAAAAACACCAAGAAGGCTTAATTGCCACTTTCAATTTTCTGAACAAATGTTAATGTGTTGTCTTAGGTAATCAGTAGTGAGTTAGGCTATGTGTGTATGTGTTGTGGTGCAACAATTGAAGTCTTCATAAAGGAATTAAGCTTAGGCCAAAATTATAAAGTACTAAAATATTTTTCTGACATTGTTCTCTTCGGTGTGGTTTACTCTCAATAACATAGCATTTATTTTAGGCTAGTGTTAATTGATTATATTTAAGGAATATATTAATTATTATGTTGCCTTGCCTTTATTATTTTCACAAGTGCAGATATTCTGTTTTTATGTAACTTGACTACTTAATTTAAAGTTTAACAAATGTTTTAAAAAAAAGTTCCGAAGGGGGATGGTTGGACATTTTCACTTTCAAGACTCCCAGCCCCCTCAATAAATTTCAGAAGTCGGCGCTGCGGTATGTTTAAAGGACTGAAACAGTACATCTACATGCATGAATACATGCTCGCTTTTAACAATAACTTTTTTAATGTGAATTTTGTTTTGTTGTAATTGATAATTGTATGATTAATAATTTCAATGTATTTTTGTAGCAACAGTTCGAGTACATCAGACTGGAGTCACAGAAAAAGAAGTTGCGGACCTTGTAGCCAAGTGGCTTATTCAGTCAAAGCTTCCAAATGACAGGGATAAAGCGTACGTTTTCACCAGCATTATACTCTGATGCTGGTTATCTAACTTTTGGTGTAGAGTACTTCAGTGCCATCATAACCAATCCCTAAACTACGTGTCAAAATTTTAAAAAAAACATACAAACAAGTCTCAATGTTGTCAATATTTTGTACACTAAAAATTGTGTTGCATAGTTCCAGGTCAATATATTTTTTTTTTGTTGATGCATATTTAGAACAGTACAGGTTATTAATGAATCAATTAATAAGTAAGTTTTGTATTGCAAATAAGAATTTTCTAAGATTCCGTTGATTTAGTAACAAATTTCCAAAACATTAGATTGATGCCTTAAGTATTGTAAAGTGCCCAGGCACATGGCTACCAATTATCATTTATATATATTTCCTCTTTTGAGAGTCACTGCGAGATAAAATGTATTACGTGTATTGTCCTACCAGACTCAAACCCCAGAATCCAGCAAGGTAAATTGAGGACATTGGTCACCAATTAATGGTAGTTATTTAAACTCGGGTTTTCATATGGGAATTTTAATGTAACCTCCTTTTATTTTAGTTTTCCAGTCTTGTTGGGTTTCATTTTAACCATTTTACTTTACTGTGGTATATGCATGTAACTTTTTAATGGGTAGGTTTGTGTTCAGGCTTGCAACATATGTTTGGTGATTCAGTGTAGTTAGTCACGGTTGGATGTGTAGGTTTTCTGCGCTGACGTGAGGCTTGCTTATTCACCTTTCTTCGAATCCTTTGACGTAGGTAGGTCCTTCTGACGCAGATAATCCTTTGACGTGCTTCTTGACGCACTTAGGCAGCCGTTTTACTTTGTTGCCTCACGTGTTGCTCCGCGGACTACTTTGTGTCCAGGATGCTAGAATGTGTCCTCGATTTAATATATAATATGTTGTTTGGCATTTTAATGTAATTAAAATGTATTATTTATTCACTTAGAGAATTTGTAACAGTAAAGGAAATGTAATCTTGCCATTTTCAATAAATGTTGGAGGCTGGTTTCTGAAGTCACGGAAGGATAGGACTACTTGTGGGCACGCCAAGGATGCAAGCTGTGCATAAGGGGAGGAGAGTTGATGAGTTCGAGCAGTCTAGAACAGTTCACTAGTTGACCTAGGTCAGGGGAGTCGGGCGGAGACGTCGGTGTCGCCATGACGTGATTAGCGAGGAGAGGGCGCTCTCCTAAGCACAAAGGGGAGTGGCAGAGCAGAAGGGCTCGTGGTCGCAAACAATGTTAAGCAGTCCATGGGCATTCTCTTATTTTATTTGCAAGTTCATTTGGTGATGGTCAACGTGGGGAAGAAAAGCTCAAAGCAATTGAAGTTTTTTTTTTCTTTTGTTTACTTGAACTAGCAGCATCCTTGGCGAACAGTTCTGCAAACCTAGTAATTTTTAACTATCTAGGGAAAAGTCCTAAATTTAAACTTGGTACATATTTGGTGTAAAGACTTGTTACGTTTGTGGTTGTACCCGTTTGACAATAAACTTTTCGATAAGTGCCTTAAAGAGAGGTCAGGCTGTTTCTCTTGAAAATCCTCGAGTGTAACCAAAGTTAAACGTACTTCGGCTGTGTGAATTGGCAGCCATGATAACTATGTACTGAGGAATGCGAACAGTACACAAATTTAACTTGACCTCAATTGCGGCAAGAGACATACGGCTGTGGACTATCCGGGCAAAACAAAATTAAAATACATCTTCATAACTACAATAAGGTGAAACAGCCGCGTCACAGTATCAACCGCTTGTGCCCAAATCACACGGACACACCGGAAAACCAACGGCTGCATACCAAGAGCGAGTAATCTCTGGCCCCAGACACATTCCACTAACTCCCATACCCCATGATTGCTCACGCACATGGTAATGCAACAAAGGTGACGTGGGTTCCAATCAACAAATAAGCTCTCAGTTACCATTCAATTGCAAAACACTTTATTAATATCAGGTACAAGTTAAATCGGCGAGAGTTCACATAACGCTCCAACAAATCCCAGCAAGGGGTATCACTAGTTTATGCAGAATTACAGTGATATGAGTACGAGACCACGGCACATTTACAAAACAAGTTAACAACGGCCACCATGCCTAGACCGTTAATTAATTACAAATACACAGGCTTGTACCGCGCCTGCGGCCTCGGTGACACACCCCGAACTACGCATAACTGACTGAACCAAATAAATAAAGGAGATTGAAATGCGAAAGTGAAACAAAACTGAAAACCGAATTAATAACTCACCATACATGCTGGTCCGTAGCGTGCCACCGTGGTCGCGAGTTAGACACAACCTTGTCCTGTCTCCTAAAATTGTTTTTAGGGCTGCATAACATGTATTTTTATAACGAGCAGTGTCAAACTAAGCCTAATTACTACATTGCTATAGTCAATGTGAAACTTCTTTAATGTCTCTACAATTGCTTGAGAACAAGTAGTTCCATTTGTAGTGTTATAAAATGAGCAACTGACCAAAAAACTTGTTGCGATGAACTATAACAAACAGTTAAGAAAAATCACAGCACAAACACATCTACCACGAACATCAGTAGTTTCGTCAGCAACTACGACATAGTTTTTTTTTTATTTTACACAGCTTTATCAATTTCAGCCAATTGAACTTCACTAACTACTGGAACATAGTCATTTCGAGGTGTTGCAGTTTGTGGTATGTTACCAGAACCTCAAATATACCTGAAAAATTGAGGTCTGATGAAACACATTTATGCTTAAGTTACTAAGCTATAGGCCATCAAGATTTTGTTCAATAAATGTATTTAAATAAGTGTCTAAAACATTGAAAACGAAAACCTCGAAATCGATAGACTCAACAAGGTTAGAATATGCATGCAGTGTTGAATTATTTAAAAAATTCACGCTTACATGTTTAGGTATTCCGTTATTGCCAGATGATCATCAATTTTATTAAGAAGAATATTTGCCTTCAAGAACATTGTCACTGTTTCATGTATGAAACCACATTGTTCTTGTTCCTAAAATGTGTTTGAAAATGTTAACTGCCATTTTTTTACAGTTTCCGCCTATGTATGGGCTTTTTTAGTTGGTTATACATTCACATTTTGTCATTTACAAAATTTCCATTCAAGCCTATTGTGTAATTAAATTGTGATCTTTACTGATTCTATTTATTTTGTTGCGTGTTTATATAACCTGTGAAATGGCTATCGTCGCCGCCTTATTGAAGTTATGTTAAAAGACAGTAAGAAATGAATAAAACACTGAAAATAATCTTAAAGAATTTTCTATGGAGTATGCATAGTTAATTTCTAGAAGTTCTTTATTTAAAAAATTAAGATAAGCCTAAGATTTGTACGAATTTTATTTAACAGTTTCATTCACTAACGGGATTCTGTAAACCATTTAGTATCAATTAATCGCGAATATGTTGTTTTGATGCTTTCATTTGCGCCAGTATCATTTTTACGATTTTTCAGTGTCTAATAATAACTATAATTAACCTATGGAAGCATATTTTTTTGTTTGATTTCCTCATTCTAATATTAATGGGGTTTCAATTTGCAGCTAATAACACTCTTTGGTTTGTGAAATAAAAAGGCTTTTTAAAATTGTGATTTTGGTATTCTGTGCTAAGGTGTCATATTTGGTTAACATATTCTGGATCATATTTCTTTACTAATTGATATTGTTGTGAATGTAATTGATTACATTTTTTAAATTTTTTCAGTAAGAAAATTGGTGGCACAAAATGTGTGGATGGAGTCTGTGCTCATCATCCAGAAGAATTGAACAATTAGAGCTTGGTGGCATTTTATGTTATGACTGAAGATTTTATTACTTTTTGAGTTACCAAATTATATACATGGCTGTGCAGAATGTCAATTTGTTTCTAAATAACAAATTAATATTTCATTGCTCTAGGTTCTTACTTAGTCAATAGGTGCAATAAAGCAAGATTTTAACACATTTTTTATTATAAGTTCTTGTTTTTAAAGACTTAAAACATTTCATTTTTGCACCTCTTTACATAGCTAAATTTCCATTGCTTTTGTTACTATTTAACCAGGAAATGTGCTTTCTGCTTTAAATACAGGTAATTGTGCATTGCTGCTTGTAGTAGTAATGTTACTGAAAATCTAGATACAGTACTGGGTAAATTTTCTATTAAGTATTATTTTTGAATTGATGGATTACTACTAAAATATGCTAGGAAACACAATGAGAGTATTGTATATTATAGAATTTGTACTGATTCCCTTCAAATGTAGCAGTACATACATTTACACAAATACAATCATAAGTTTTATTTTCTGTTTCAAATGTTTTGAGTTTTAACCCTGTATAGGCACTGACTCCCATAAGTTGCATTTTTATTGCTTTGTGCCATTTCGACAGACCAAGTTATTTGGAGGTGGTATACTGCATAGTTCACTCATTGTAACAGTGCCTTAATTATGCCAATTAAACCTTGTTCAAAAATCTTCTTAAGTAGTAGGGAATAGGGCAAGCTGGCACAGGGGCTGGGGGCTGAGGAGCCGAGGAGCAGCTGATGACGCAATCAAGATGGCCGCCGTGAGGTCACTGGCCGCCATCTTGGATGGCATCACAGTCCGCCATCTTGTTTTTGAGTCCGCCATGTTTGCCGACATCATGTCCACGATCTTGTTTCTGGTTTTTGGATTTTCCAAATTTGATCTTTCCAAATTTGATTTTTTGATTTTCAAATTTGTTTTTCGACTCTCACTTGTTTTTCCCGCTGCTACGCAGCCGCCATATTTGTTTACATCGTCTGCTTGTGACGTCACATTTTTTTTCGTCTTCTGCTAGGCGGCGCTAGTGTCGCCATGTTTGTTTTCTCCATCGTCTGCTAGGCGGCGCTGCTGTCGTGTGCTGGGCGCAGCCATGTTTGTTCCAATGTTTACGTCTGATGTTGGAAGGTAGAGTGCGATAGTTTCACTGCAGGAAAGGGCCAAGTTCCATGTGTCTGTATATGGTGAATTGAACCTTATGATTTTTTAAAGTTCAGAGTTAACTAAAAAATCCTTTGCCGGGTGCGGGACGCGAACCATCTATCTTTGGGTTAGCAGTCATGCGCTCTAGTCAACTACGCTACGAGTGCAGACATGAAATACTAAAGTTAATAAGTTGTATATGAAGTATTAATATTTTTTTAACTGTATAGACATACCTATACAACTAGTTTTTAAATTAAAGTTGTGGGTTTAAATTAAAATTAAAATTGAACTACTTGAATGGGTATGTCAATTTTTTTTTTCGTTTATAGTTATTGGTTGTGCCAAAGACATACCTATGCCAACTGGTTTTTAAGTTAAAATTATGGGTATAGATTTTTTTTCGTGACTACTTGACATAGATATATTTTTCTCTTATGGTCATTGGTTGTGCTAAAGACATACCTATGCCAACTAGTTTTTAAATAAAAGTTATGGGTTTAAATTTTTTTCTTGACAACTTGACATAGATATGTCTAATATTTTTTCGCTTATGGTCATTGGTTGTGCTAAAGACATACCTATGCCAACTAGTTTTTAAATAAAAGTTATGGGTTTAAATTAAAGTTTGAAAATATTTTTTTCTTGACTACTTGGCATGGATATGTCTAATATTTTTTTTTTCATTTATAGTCATTGGTTGTGCTTGGGATATACCTATGCCAACTAGATGTTAAATAAAAGTTATGGGTTTAAATTAAAGTTTTTCTTGAACTACTTGGCATGGATATGTCATATATATATATTAATTTTCTGAAAGTTATTATTTATTTTAATTCACGCGTATATGACTATTTGTATTTTCTTCTAAGTTTTGACCTGTATGAAAGGTCTTATGTTTATTTCGGCGTCTCCTCTTCTCTCAGCAACCAGGAACTGTCAGGAACATCTTTTTTTTTCTGTGTACGTGTTCAAAAACAAAAATATATTTAAAGTGTATTTACAATGAGGCGTATACGACAAGTTTCAAATATACTACCTCTAACAGACGTTAGGAGATAGCATATTTGAAATTTTTTTCCCCCTGAAATTCCAATGTACAAATGTTAACGTCTCGTTGCAAAGTGTTGTCTGTAAAAAACACTTTTCTTTCACTTTGATTGGTAAAATGTTATGAAAATATTTATATGTTTGATACTTTTTTCTTACTAAAATAGTAACCCTTCAGTTAATTTTGTTCTATAAGTATCGTTGCAAGTTTCAAAATGTTATTGAGTTTTAAAGACAGGACATTCAAAGTTCGCTTCAAGTTCGTGATTTTTTAAAAACAGTATTTGCCATGGTTTATGAATGTAGGAAGAAGCACTCAAGAAATATATATATATATATATATATATATATATATATATATATATATATATATAATTTCAGATAATAACTATTTACACAAAAAATTATTTACACAAATAAACTATTCACACAAAAAACTATTTACATTCACCGCTGCATAAAATATTGCAGGAATGCGGCGATAAACGCGTACACTTCCTCGAGGCGTTGCCGCATTTGGAATACCTCGCCACACAAAGATATATTATCGTTGACATTCGCCTCGTACGCATCTTGATTAAAACGAAGATTTTGGAGGAGAATATCAGAGTTGTGCCTCTGCTCATCTCTGAAATTGTCCATCAGAATCATCATTATAGTCGAGAGCGACGCGTGCGACTGCCGAACTGTATTATTAAACTGATCAGAGACTAGTTTCTAATCGTTCCTGCAGATTTTCCAAATGCTGCAACACATCGCGAACACGTAAGCGTTCATCCCCATTGTCGCTTCCCTGCGAATCAACATCATGCGACACTTCGTCTTGTGTCACATGACCCTGACCGCAGGGGATTGACGATAGGCTATGATCACGCCTTAATCGCTCGAGATCAGAGCTCGTTGCAGAAATAGGCAGCTGAGCCATTTTGGAATATGGGTCGTCGGAATATTTCTGCGACTCCTCCGCAATCTCGGGTGATGAAGGAGTGGGGTCCTGGCTTGCATACCTGCATTATTGCTGGTGAACATCAACCGCAGCCTGAAGCGAGCAGCGGCATCTTCGGGCTCGGCGGCGTTGGGGACAGCGCTGGCGGCGTCGACGACAGCTTCTTCTGCCCCCCGCGACTGGGAGGTGGGCGATGATGTTGTGGGAAATATATCCTCCACCTCCCCTAGGTGGAACGACAAGTCGCGGAGGGCCTCGTCACCGTCGGGCGTCCTCGTTGGGGGGACGGTGGTTGCCGGTGCAGATGTAGTGGCGTCGTCAAAGACAAGACGCCGCCTCGCCTGCTGCAACTTCTCCCACCGCCCCCCTTGGAGGCGACAAACAGCTCCACGTGCCGGCCACTCCGTCCTCCATGACGCCCGACGATGTTGACGATGGGAGGCGTATCCTTGCGCCGCCCATTCTTTGTGGGCGGGGTGCCCACGGAGTATCTTCGCTGCTACTGGAGGCGGCTGGAACCTCCAATCATAGACGACGCCTGCCTCCAGTAGCAAAGCGACGCCTCAGCGACCAGGTGCCTCCAACATCGCTGTCGTCGTCAACGACGACTCGAGGTGGGGGCGTATGGCGTCTGCCATGGCTCGTCCCCGCAATTGTGTCGTCCCTCTAGTGCTGCCTCAGCTTGTGCGTCCAAATACGCCGCCGCCTCCATAATTTCCTACTCAGTCACTGGTATTGACATGATAATAATATGCAGTGAGCAACAGCTGCGCGAATTTCAAAGACAAAATGAAGTCACAGCATCAAAGTCAGCCATATATAGTCTTAGACATAACGGAAAAGTGCGGCAGACTACGACTTGGGCGTGACAATGAAATAACGGAAACGTGCAGCAGACTGGTGGGGGATGCGACGTGAACACGGCGTTTGCAGATAACGTGAACATGGAACCGATATGATCGAGGATGTGGTCAGCTCATACGTTATCGCCGTGATCGCCGGTTTGTAGCTTCCAGACAAGGGGGGAGGGATACGGCTTGGCAGCGCCCGGAAGGGGTACCCGCACGATTCTGTTACATAGCTGCATCGCCGGTCACTGAACTTAGTCAACCATTCTGAAATTAGCTCGAGCGAGCCAGCATGCTGGCGCCAGCCCGTGTCGTAATAGATGCCTTCGCACGAAACTTATTGAATACTGTGCGGCAGAACTTGTATAAGAAAAACCAATATGTTTTAAAAAAATTTATTGAAACATACTGTACAATGCCATACATTACACATAGCGTTCGTACATTTTCTTGCAATATTCTGGCAGTACAAAATTTACTACTCTTTTATAATAGATGACTTTGGTATCCAGCTGTTGAATTCAGGCCAATGACCCATCCAACTTACAAACAGCTTGTTTCCTCTTCGTTTTAAGATCTTCTGTACCATAAATACGTCCGGGTACTTTGTGGGTTGTATCTCGTGAGAATAGAATGCACCCTTAATTAAATTACCTTTCATATCTTCCAGGTAATAAGTCCTGGGTTCATAGTGGCGAATTTTAACAACTTTGTATAATTCGTTGCTCCATGATGGATTAAAACCACATGTAAATATGCCTTTATGTCTCGAAATACGTACTTTATCGCCAATGTATGCTTTTAATTTACGCGGGTCAATTGTCTTTTCAAATTTATACGCAGTGTGTAGTGACGAATCGTCTTTTACGTCAACAGGTCGCATTTTAATAGTTCTGTGAAACGAATGATTGTATTCGTGTATTAGCGTAGGTAAAATATCTAACCATTTATAACTACCCTGTGCAGAGAATCTTTGAAACATACGATTCTTCAATGATTTATTAAAGCGTTCCACGATTACGCTCTTCATACCTGTACTTGTTGCATAGTGATTGATCTTATGCTTTTTCATTAGCGCGCGAAATTCAGGATTAAAAAATTCCCTTCCTTGGTCAGTTTGTAAGAGTTTCGGGGCCTTTTGACCACGTAGAACAGTGGCCATGGCTCGAGTGACTGATTTCCCTGTTTTGTTTTTTAAAGGCACGGGCACGGCCCAGGCAAACTTACTCTAACAATTAATTACAGTTAGCATATAATTAAAACCTTTATTGTATCGTGCATACTGACGCATTTCAACCAAGTCGGCTTGAAAAAGGTCGTTCAAGCCAAAAACTAATACTCTGCGTCTGGGATAATTTCTGCGAGCAGGTCTGTGTAATTCGGCTGCAATTTCAGCACGAGACATTATACAATATGGCTGCTTTCACGTAATTCTTCGATAATGCTAGTAATTTCGTTTTTGTGAGAATTGTTGCCTGCCCTCTGAGAACATATTAGTAATTTCAAACGATCCACTAGCTCATTCACATCATTCAAGTACACATAATCCAATCGCCCGATATCGTCAATTTTACTATTGCTAAATAACCCAGAGCCTGTTACGACATCGGGGAACAAATCTGCAATAACGCTAAATTTTGAATGCGACTCGTCTTTATAAGCGTCACTATAAGGATCGTTATCTTTTAAATGAACACTGGTAACAGTCAAAAGTCTTTTATACTGTCGCAGCGCAGCCTGTGTGTAGTCGCCTGGGTTATAATTAAAAAGCAATTCGTATAGTCCCACTGCCGGACTTATTGTAACACTGCCAACTTGTAAGCTGCCATTGGGAAGGAAAACAATTTGTTTATTTCCCATATACCATTTCTTATTTTGTTTATACATGCCGTATGTTCTGTCAGCTAGTGCGGGAGTATATGACTTTAAATAATGTTCTGCACTCGTGCTGCGTTTACGAGCAGTTAGCTTCTGTCGCTTCCACTCTGCCAAGGGCATATCATCTTCAGCCTGTCTTCTCTTCTTCTTGACCGCAGATTCGAAGCCCACTTCTTCCTTAATGTCAGACGGTTCGTGCGATGGTTGCTGCTTCAAACTGTCTAATCTTGACACAATTGGTTTGAATGTTTCCTCCAACATTGAATCACGTTCCATGCGCATACATTTTGCCAACAAATATTTAGCTCGAATGTTTTCTACCACGCGATGTAATTCCTCAGCGGCGACAGACATTATACTACGTTAAAAAGCTATCTTTAACGGTTTATATAATCTTCTCGTTCAATGTTAGCTATCACGTCAGTACTGATGGGTTTAAATTGAACTGGGCGTGAATCGACCAAGCTGTCTTTATTACGAATTTCGTCTGTAATATGCTTGCAATGTATATCCAGCGCGTCTTGAATGTGCAAACAGTGTTTCCACGTTTGATCATTGTACGTTGCCTCTGCAAGTGCAGCTATAATTTTGGCTGTAATACCTTTCTCTATTTGCGCAAGCTTTGAGTCTAACATTACTGCAAATGCGTCAATAATTTTGCTAACGTCCACTTTGCTTCCGTGCCCGAATTTCGACAGTGTAAATGTGTTCATGGTGCACAGTGTGTGAAAGTAAAAATTTTTACAAAACATTTAATGCTTTTATTAATTTTTTTTCGTAGGCATAGGTTTGGCCGGAGCAGGTTTGCGGGCCACAGGTTGAGTAACTGCAGGCTTGTTAGGAACTGACAGATGCTGAATAGAAGCTATTGCAGCCGTATTTTTCGTAATAGCGACTTCTAGTTTAGCCAGCGGAGATGTTAGCGATTCCTTAAGTTTTTCAATGAGCCGCTTCTCTAAAATTTCTAGTTTTTTGTCCACTAAATTTGATGTGTTTACTGGCACTTCTTTTGTATTACTAATAACACTAGCAAGGATACGTTCTAACGCAGCTGCTAACACTTTTAAGGTTTCTGAATGTGCAGACTGAAAATAAGCCTTATTGACTGCATCGCCTACTTGTTTTGGCTCACCTACATGTTTAAGTCGTTTCCCACCAATACTGCACTGGCCGTCGTCAGTCTGGGTGATGCAATTTTCAACGCCTCTCTTCGTGCCATTATGACCAAATTTCGAAATGGCGAAGCTCATTTCTTACTGGTGTATGCATATAAACTGATCGAAACCACCCCGATACCTACCTTTAAGTAAGGGACATTCTATACTTATTACTAAAAAACCATGCGGGTCCTTCCAGCATACAGCACACACGTCTTTAAACTTATCAAACGTCATATCTGTATTTACATGATCTGAATAAACATGTCGTATATTTGTGTCGTCCATTCAAAACAGTACTAATAAGTTTCCATTGTCTCTTAGCAATTGTTTCGGCATTCGCGAATAAGTCTGACAGAGATAAAACAGATCTACCATGACATGCCGACCCATCGAATAGTATTTCTGCATAGTTGTTGTGTGGTTCTCGCATGCAACGTCATCAAAGATGAAAATGGAATTTTTCTTTGCTTCGTCCGGCGGAACGTTTTCATTTTCACTAAACTTATAGAAACCAAGTCCGCCTACTTCTCGTAAAATTTGCTCCAGTCGTTTGTATTTCGGCTGCTGTAGAGATTTCGAGTACAGATAAACATTCTCGTATCGAACCCCATTTGGTTCCTCTAGTAAACTTAGCAAGACGCACGTTTTACCGCAGCCGGAATTCCCACGAAAACTGCCCTTATAGTACTGGGTAATAGAACGCCATGTCGCGATTCCCGAGACGCTGCTTCGTCCTCGGGCGTAATGCGTACCGGAAGCGAAACTTCTTGCTTGGTGATCTCCATGTGACTGAAAAGACTAATCTGCAAAGTGACAGTACTTATATAGAGGCAGAATGCAAACGTATATAAAGTGCAACTATTTTTTTATGGACGTCAGTGTACAGTAATGCCTCGTAGAGTTAAGGTCGCGAAAAAAAATCTGGCCGGGGATTATTGAATACGATTATTAATAACCTGCCCTTCGAAGCGCACATACCAGGCTATAAATTTTGTGGACCTGGTACGAAGCTAGCTAAAAGATTAGCACGAGGTGATAAAGGTATAAATACGCTAGAATCTGCTTGCAGGGAACACTATATAAAATACGCAGCTAGCAATAACTTAGCGGACAGACACACTGCCGACGCAGAATTAGCAGAGAGAGCAAAAGAGATTGCTAAATCGTCCAACTCAAACTTTGGTGACCGACTTGCAGCTTGGGGCGTTTCAAAACTTATGAAATCGAAAGTAAAACGAGGGATGGGCATACGTTTTGGTAGGAGGACTGCGAGAAAACCGCGTCGCAAGAAGGGCGGGAAAAAGCGCGGCGGTTTCTTGCCGCTGGTATTGCCCGCCTTGGGTGCTCTAGGTAGCCTAATCGGAGGATTTAGTAGTGTTGCCAGGGCTGTTGGCGCTGCAAAAAACGAGGCGAAAAAAATGGACGCTGGCTGTATTTGAAGCCGTATGCAGTAGGAAGAGGCACTAAGCGGTTAAAAAAAAGCAGGCGACGAAAGAGGAAATCTTTATAACTCTGCCTAAACGTCCGCTTACAAACATCGACATTAAAAAATTCGCGCGCAAATTAAGAATTCCAAATTTTAGAACGTTTACATGCGTGATTCTCTGCCTAGTAAACCGTGGCGTAATGAGAGCGCTATAATAAATCTAGATAAAAGCAACGGAAATGGAACGCACTGGGTAGCGTATAAAAAGTCGGGAAACAATGTTCAGTTTTACGATATTTTTGGCAATTTGCGTCCATTTCCGGAATTTAAACATTACATGCGTGGCACTACATTAACTTACAACTACTTGACGGAACAGCAGCCCAGCGAATACAATTGTGGTCACCTATGCCTGAGATTTA
>PNEQ01023445.1:18456-66352 GCA_003012365.1 Medauroidea extradentata
AAATGTCGATAACTTTGATTCTGTCGGGTAATAGTTCTGAGCTGCGCTCGGAGCATTTTCCTCCGCTGAAGCTTGACGGGGCGTGGTCAGTAGCGCTGACGGATTTCCAAACGTACAATTCTGTCCCGAACGTGGATCGTAGGAATGCCGCATTCCGTTACATGAAATCAGGCCAGGCGCGCTCCGGCGAGGCGCCCCCATCCATAATAAATCTTCCAGAAGGCGCTTACGAAATCGATGATATAGCTGCGTTTGTCAACCATGCCTTGCTGCCCGACGTCTCTCTTATACTACGTGGAAATCCCAATACTTTAAGATGTGAAATGATTTGCAGTGCAGACATTGATTTCCGAAAACAAGATACGCTAGCCACGCTGCTTGGTTACGAAAACAAAATTTATGAGGCGGGCAAACTGCACGAATCCACAATCCCTGTTTCTATATTACCAATAAACGTAATACGAATAACATGTAATTTGGTTTGCGAGTCCTATCTTAACGGCAAACCTAGTCAGACACTGCATGAATTTTCGCCAAACGTACCTCCAGGATATAAGTTGGTAGAAGTACCTAAAACGCTTATTTATGCACCAGTCACTGTAAAAAATGTGCAGGAAATTACCGTTCGCGTCGTAGATCAAGAAGATCGGCTTATTAATTTTCGCGACGAAGTAATTACACTGCGATTACATTTGAAAAAAGATGGGGTTGAATTTTAAGAATGATATAAAACCATGTCGGGCTAAGAAATCGCAGTTCAGTTCATTACGTGCAGGCGGCGCATTAACACGTCAAAACGTACGTTATCTGAAAAGAGTTGGATTTTCTGTGAGAAAAAATGGACGTGGAAATATTTAATGTAGAACAGGCGGTAGGTTATGAAGATACAATTACTAAAACCGAATTTCATTCCTACGTTTCAAATTTTCCGGGGCCCTATCCTCTGTCGTCAGAAGTTAGAATCCCCGTTCAAAATTCAGATATTTATACAGCCCCCTGCAATTCGTATCTTAGATTTCGCGGCGCATTAACCAAAGCAAATGGTGGGGCGCCTCAAACTGCAAAAATAATTAAAAATGGTATACTACACTTGATTCAATGTATTTCATATGAACTGAATGGAGTCGAACTGGATTCGACTCGAGACCTCGGCATCACGGCCACTATTAAAAATTATCTCTCTTTAATGCGAAATCAACTGCGCGCAGCGAAAATGTCTGGCTGGAGTATTGAAGATAACAACACGCTTCCTGTTTACGATGGCGGCAAATTTGAAATTTGTGTGCCTTTAGCAATGCTTCTCGGTTTTGCTGAAGATAACAGGCATATAATAATTAATTCGAAGCAAGAACTGGTGATACATTTAGCGAACACGCAAACAAACGTCATCTTGGATACTGCCGCCAACCCGGAATTAATATCTTTGTCTTTACATAGCATAGAATGGTTACTGCCGCATGTTCAAGTAAAGATTTCAGAACGCGTAAAGTTTCTAAAATACGTAGAGAAGGGTAGAAACGTAGACGTAGCTTTTAGGACATGGTCTTTAGAGTCGTATCCCAATGTTCCACAGTCTATGAATGTGAATTGGAATGTTAAAAGCAGTTTTGTCGCCGAGAAACCACGCTACATTATTCTAGCTTTTCAGACGAGAAAACAGAACGCAATTAAGGCCGATCGCTCGAAATTCGATCACGTAAAAATTAAAAACGTTAAAATATTTTTAAACTCTGAATGTTTCCCGTACGGAGATTTGAATGTCGATTTTACCAATGGTTCGTACATCCTCGTATACCAGATGTTTTCAGATTTTCAAAAACGTTTTTATGGTCTGGCGCCTTCGCCAACACTCGAACCCACTGAATATGCTCGCGATGCTCCTCTGCTAGTGTTTGATGTCAGTAAACAGGATGATCAGTTGAAATCGGGTGTTAACGATCTGCGCATAGAAATGACAACGGACGAAAATTTACCCGCCAATACGAATGTTTATGCAATGATTATTCATGACCGTTTAGCCATGTATAATGTCAGGAATAGAGTTGTTAAAATATTGACATAAGTATGAACCAGCAGTCAGTTGTCAATAAGTCTTCGACATGTTTGTCAATGTTCAAGGCTTCCAGTCTCAAATTGGATTCATAATTAAAGTACTTAGTATAGCCTACACAGACAGTACTACTGTAACGTGTAAATTCCTACTGCTGTTTTCGTGGCAATTACTAGATGAAAAAAGTAAAATTACTAATCGCTGGTTAACAAAACATTACCACAGGATGGAATGGCTAGATGGTGATATAGAATATGAAAAAATTAGAAGCATAGTCAGTGAACTATCCAGTGTTGAAATTGACAGAGTTGTGTTTGTAGCCGGAGTAGAGCAAGAAGGCTGGCTCTCAATCCATTGCAATGATGACGTAAAAATTTGCGACTTGCAAACAATGTACGAGTGTCCTTCTTTAAGAAAATTAAAAGCTCGATATACGAATATTAATCATACATGTAATGCCTGCGAGCAGGCTACGGCATGTTCTTGCTTGAACGCGCTCTTGTTAAGAAAATGGGCATTGGAATGCGAAGACGAGTCGATAAACAACGCGTGGTGAAACTGAGGTCATGTATCGGTAAAAAGTTTTCTTAGTAACTAGGTGGGAGGAAACCACGGTATAAAAAGAACCCTGCAAGCGCGGTAAATTATTTGTTAGTATTTTTGTGCGGTTGCGAGTACATCACGTTACAAGACATGGACGCTCTACTTGAAAAACTCAACAATGCTGCTGTTCACTTCAAGAGACTTGCTGATTTGGAAATAGGCAAAAAGTACGTCGCTACGTAGTTCCAGCGCATCGACACGCCATATGGGAAAAGTGTGACGTGTACCCTGGACGACGGCTCCTGCGTTCATCTCCCGAAGCGGTACGTAAGCATGTTAAGTGAACCGGAAATGGCATCGTTAAACTCGTCCCTCATACATATAACGTACAGAGGCATGAAGATGGCAGGAAACGGAAATGCAATGCACGTACTTGACTTTTTGTAATTAATTTTTTTTTGTCCGAGTTAATTTTTTTCCCCCGAGTGCGCGCGTCTTTTGTAAATGTACGTTGCATTTAACCCTTTTGGACGTTCACAACTTCTGAAATATTTGTTAGTGCTTCCGTGCGTTTGTACGTACAACAAGTTATCAAAACATGGACCCTCTATTTGAAAAATTTAATAATGTTGCTGTTCGCTTCAAGAGGCTTGCTGATTTGGAAATCTGCAAAAAGTACGTTGCTACGCAGTTCCAGCACATCGACACGCCATATGGGAAAAGTGTGACGTGGGCTTCTGCGTTTATCTCCCGAAGCGGTACGTAAGCATGATAAGTGAAACGGAAATGGCATCGTTGTACTCGTCTCTCGTAAATATAACGTACAGAGGCATGAAGATGACGGGAAACTGTAAAGCAATGCACGTACTTGACTTAGTGATTTTTTGAAATTTAGTTTGACTTTTGCTTTTCTTGAGTGCGCACGTGTTTTTAACAATGTATGTTGCATTTAATCCATTGGATGTTCACAAGTACAGTGATGTTATGATCGGCTATAGAAGAGTACATTTTAAGACTGAAGGCCTCCCTGAGCAAATAGTCTTGTAATGGATTGGAACATTACGTGTGCTACAATACGAGTGAAGACTGCATGGTACTAGTTCCTGTTCCATGCTGTTTCATCGCCTGCCCTGTCTACTACCTGCGCCCAGATACCAAACTACCAGAGTCTACGAGCACCTTAATTTTGCAAGTGGACGAAGAAATGTTACGTCAAGTGTGGTCTACGCAGAAAATCGGCTACAAACTCAAGAGAACCGGCAGCATGAACGTGACAAGATGGACGGAGCACTGCAATGGAGTTCAACATACCACCATTCTGGACAAGGGGAAGACGACATGGATTATGCAATGTTCACCTGTGAAGTACTTTTTAAGAAAAACTCTTCAGTCGTCGTCTACTCGTCGAGCTGACATGACATTTACCGCAGCTGCAAGTATGTTTGATGCAAGATACTACGTACCATTCAATCCTGCTCACGTTCGCAACTATGAAGAATATTTTGTGGGCTATGGTAGAGTTATCTACAAACCGACATTCAATTACGAGCAAGTTGAAGTGTGCAATGGTTCGTATCACATGAGAGGTTACTTCGATTTTAGCGAAGAGTTCCACAAAGAAGTTCTACCCTGCTACAACATCGCAAGGTGTGTGATTTATCATCTACGCCCAAACAGCAAAGTGCCTACGTGCTGCGACGGTGTTATTCCGCAAGCAGATGACAATGAGATGCTGGGCGAAGAAATAAACGGTGAGTGGACTGAATTTTGTCTGTGTTACACCGACTCTGAAGATATGTGCAACTGGAGTGAATTATGTGACGGGGTTCGACACTGGACTCTAGCTGACAGAGACTTGTGGGACTTTACATGTGCGCCGGAAGTGTGTCGTCTATATAAACAGGAAGTGGCTGCATGAAGATAAATTTATAAAACAATGGATCGCAACGAAGCTACTGTTGAAAGTGAATTTGTGTGTAGAAGCAGGTGTAAATGCTATGAAGCTTTTTGTGACCTTATTTCCAGACTTTGCCAGTTACTTGCTGGAATATTTCAGTAGTGTGTCATCATTTTTACTGCGGCAAAACTATCATTAATATAATTCAGTAGCTCGCCAACTACCGTGATGACAAGATGAATGCATTTCACCCAGCTAACCACTACGTGAGCGTCGAACCTGGCTTGAGCAAGGTAACCTATTCCTACTAGTCTAACGGACTTTTACGTACTTTTACGGAAGAATGTGACTCCCAGTTTCATACGCTGTTTACGCATGAAGCATCATTCTACGAGCCCAGCCAGCAGATCATCGACTGTTCTACATACGGTCAATGTTACGGGTATTATTTACGTAACGAAACAGAGCTACCGTGTTCGCCGGAAGAAGTGATTGCAAACGCAAAAAATAACAAGACGCTCCACGCACCAGACTGCAAGACGATGCCACCACCTGCTGTGCCGCTGTCTGCGACGTTGATTCTACAGCCTACATCTACTAAATCGTCAGTACCAGTATCTACTCAGCCGCCGGCCGTAGACCTTCAGAAACTTGCAGCTGCACGCCCCAAACGTAAGAAGAGTGACAATGAACCAGGTACCTCGAACAAGAAGAAGCTACCTGATCTTGTGTGTGCTATGTCCAGTATAAATCTGCTACGCCTGTCTTTGTAATAGACGAGACTTTTCTGGAGGAAAAAATACAATCAGTCTTTCTTAAAATGTGTTTTAAAGAAATTATAAACAAAATATTGTCCGAATCTGTTGGTGCCTTTATCACCGACGTTGCCAAAGATGTAAAAAAGTAATGTTTTTTTTTTTCAAGAAAATAAAGAGACTTTATGAGTGCACTCAGGGGGAAAAGAAAATGTATGAGCTGAAAAGTTGTAATTTTAATTGAATAAAAACATGTTTATGAAATACAATGTTTCATTTACCAAACCTTGTCGCTGTTTTTTTTTTTTTTAAACATAAAATCTGAAGGTAAAATTTTGAATGTTGATTTATTTTAAAAGAAACAACAATAAGAACTGCAACTCAGTAAAACATAAAAGAATGTTACTTCTGTGTTGATTGACTGCAATAAAAATTGTTTGTTAAAATCAGAAGGTTGTGTTCGGCAGAAATTAAAAAATTATAATTTCAAGTATTTGTGAAATGACTGCCGTATTTTTAAAACTATAATGTGCATAAGAAATCTGTTGGTGAAAATAACTCCGAGCTAGCAAACAATTATGTTAGGTCAGAAATTGAAAATCAAATTAAAAAAAAGTGTTGGTTAAATAACTTTAAATTAAAACTGTGACATATATCAGACACGTAAGTATGGTTTTATTACATTAACAAAAAAGTACATGATGTTTAACATACGCAGCAAGATAAATAACTGTTTCGTAAAAAAATATAAACTTATAAAGGCGTTCTATGCATGGCAGGCTGCAGGCCAAGGCAGTTCCTAGATGTATTTATAAATGTAGTTCAGATAATACAGAGCCGGGAGGAATGTGTTAGCCGGGGAAGATGGACTTGTCGACATCCGGGGTCACGAGCGGGCATGTGTTCTCCCCACCCCACCCATCCTCCCTGCATGGCGTGGCAGCAAACTTTTCCAGAACACTATAGAGAAGCACCACGCCCAACTTTCTCTACTTCCGCCATGTTGGAAAATAATGTTACTCGGGAAGTTATAAATAAGCGTGAACGGCTAAAATCTGTCTTACTCTTACGCCGACACTCGTGCAGTACGTTTAGTTCTTGCCAGTGTTCCGTAGACTTCGCCATCACGTCAGCTCTTTGCTACGTCGCTGAGGTATCGCGTCTGCTGTCAGCTCTTCTTCAAGTCGACTGTTGTACAGGTAAGTGAATGTATTCAATTCCTGCATAATTTTATCATTTCGCGAATTTTAACCTTTTTTGTAAACACTCTCATGTCTACAATTCAAAATTTTTTATCAAACTAGAGTTTAAATGAAACGTTCTTGCATATTTTATAAATGCCTGTTATAGATTCATTTCCAAAGCGAAATTTTGTATTCATGTTGTACATATCCGCTACAGTTATTAAATGAGAGTTTACGTGTCAATATTTCTGCCGCATAATTCATAAAATCATGTTGCGCATAGTATATTTGCAAAATACTGTCACGCAGTTTTTTCCACCGTTGCTGTGTGCTTGTGTTATATATTTTATTTGCAAAACTCTTCGAGCTTATGGCTTTTCAGAATGACAATGCGTGCTCTTTTTTTCCGTATGACTGCCTTTTTTCTGTAACACGTTTGTAATCCATGTATGTATGACAGAGTGTGTACGTCTTTTCTGTTACGTATTATAATGCTCAATACTAACATTGATGGTGCCTTCCTAGGGGTCGTCGCTTGCGTAAAAGCTTCGTGGGTCGACCTTCGTCGTAGTTCCGCAAGGCTGGTTAGCAGTCTTCGTCGCTAACCACTTCAGCTACCTGTACGCTATCTTACGGTACGTAACAACACTTTATAAATCATGTCTGTACCCTATACCTTTTCCTATCCTAAGCAGGGAGTTTTTTTAATACTGTCAAGCTATCTTAACAAAATGCTTGTGTTATTAGCATACATTAAATATTTGTTTTAAAAATACAGAAAAAGTAAAATACTTTGTTTAGTAACAATCTTCAAATATCAAATTATAACCAACAATAATAATCTTAATAAAAATTAATGTGTTATTAGCGATTTTAAAATGCAGTAAATTTTAAAATATTTTGTGTAATAACTTAATTTTTGCAATCAATTTCAAAAAACATATAGTTGTTGATTTTCCCCGCCTCCCACCCTGCTCCTAAACTGTCATAAATATTGACGACATATAACTAAACATGTTCTGCGCCTTATTGTTTCAGTTCTTGCTTATCAACTATCAAGACAGTCATGGACAGCATGCTCTTTCTTCCGGCGCCAACTCTGGGGCCGATTCTTCAGCTTTGGTGAGTCCGACTCCAGCCCCACTATTTTTCTGTTTCTTCTGCAATAGGCGTTTTACACTTCGTAACAACTTAATGCGACATGAGTCAACATGCACTTCGAACTATGTCATTAACAACATTTGCCACAAGTGTGGCACACACTTCTCATGCCAGGACAACCTAAACAGACACGAACGATCTTGCACAGGTACGACACAGCAGGTGGCTACATTTAATTGTAAATTCTGCAATTCCGCTTTTAAAAACACTAGCGATGCACGCAGACACGAAGCAGGCTGCACATTTAACACAACTAAGTTAGTACATAAATGCAATAACTGCGGGGAAACTTATTCTTGGGCAGACAAATTAAAGGCACACGTTAAAAAATGTACAGGACCCGCACCGCCCCCTGCCAAGAAGGCTCGCGTAGACCCGCCCTCCGCCTCCCAGGTACAGCGGCAGGTAGCAAGGCCGTGCATTCCAGTAGGGCTAGGAGCCACGAGCGTCCATGGTTTTATATTAGCAGAGACAGCGTTCAGAGCCAATTTGAAAACTTATATCGCCGAAAACACGAGACGTCGCCACGGATATTTGCAGCTACCTTGACGACACTAAACCAAACTTAATAAACCAACTAAAAAAGAAGAAGTAGCTGAAAACGGGCCAATTAAATTTAATATATTTTTAGAATGCAATTATGGCAAACCTGAACCGCATGACCAGGAACACGACAACAGGGCATTTAAAACAAAAAACGTACCACTCTACAATGAAGGCGACATTGAGGAAGCTGTGACGGCCAGCATAGGGAAAATATGCCAGGAAGAGCAAGAATACATGTCTCGGGGCTCTGGTTGGACGCTACAAGCAGTACGGCGCCTACAACTGCGCATCAACAAGTTAGTGCCAACCAGAGCTTCCAGCTATATAGAGCTTCCCGCAGATATTAAGTCAAAACACGCTGTCATAAATCCACAAAACGAGGACAACATGTGCTTTAAATGGGCGATATTGGCACGGTATGTTAGCGGGGAAAATGTGCAGTGCGTAAATAAGAGGTACACTGAATTAGAAGATAAATTTAATTTCCAAAACATTGATTTTCCCACACCGCTGCACCACATAAAAATCTTTGAGAAGCAAAATCCGGGAGTGTCAGTAAATGTATTTATTTTAAATGACGAAAATCAAGTAATACCAAGACGCGTAACTAACGAGGAACAAGAAACGCACTTTGATTTATTATTGCTCACAACAGAAGAAAACAAACAGCCATTATTGCTACATAAAAAATTTCTCGGCACTGATAAGAAAACAGATGACAGGCCATCATAGAAATATTAATATATGCAAGAGGTGTTTTAAAACGTATGACGATCAACTAAGAGTGACAGGCAAGAGCGGCGCTGAAACGTTAAAAGAACACAAGTTGTATTGTAAGCCACACACCCCTGCAAGAGTCGAGATGCCGCAGCACGAGAAGAACGGAAAATGCCCAGTTCTTAAATTTAAAAATTTTCACAATGGCGACAAGATGCCAATCGTAATTTACGCCGATTTTGAGGCCATGCTCGTGCCGATTCACACCTGTCAGCCGGACCCAGCAACATCAAATACATATTCATACCAAAAACACGAAGCCTACAGCTACTGCATACACATAGAAATAGACGAAGAACTGATTCCGCCCGCCAAGACTGCTAGCATGCCAAGAAAGCTCATTATGTATACCGGAGAAAATGCCGAAGAGAAATTTATTGAAGACATCAAACAAATAGGAAATCAAGTAAAGGAAATTTATGAAACAAGCGAACCAATGCAGCCCCTCGATAACCTACAATTACTATATCACCTCGTGGCTGACACATGCTGCTACTGTGAAGAAGAGTTTACCAACAAAAATGGAAAAGTAATGGATCACGACCACTTCACAGGAAAATACAAGGGTCCGGCATGTAATAATTGCAACAAGCTGCGAAGGAGGCCACAAAAACTGCCAGTGCTGTTTCATAATTTGATTTACGACGAAAACTTTAGCATCAAACAATTAGGCTACGACGAAAAGGAAATATTCATTATCCCGCGTACAGAGGAAAAATTAATTACATTTTCAAAATCGCTGGGGGAGAAATTCTCGATTAAATTTATAGATACATTCCGCTTCATGTCTGCAAGCCTCGCCATGTTAGTCGACAACCTGCCACGAAGTGAATTTAGAAACACAAGCAATACATTTAATAATGACGAAATGGATCTAGTGACCAGAAAAGGAGTCTTCCCGTACGACTACGTGGACAGCCTGAAGAAACTGGAACAGACGCAGCTGCCCCCCAGCGACAAGTTTTACAACAAACTAACGGACACAGACATCAGCGAAGAAGATTACGATCATGCCACAAAAGTTTGGAAAGAATTCAACTGTAAAACGTTAGAAGATTATGCAAACATATACTTACAGACAGACGTGTTATTACTTTCAGACGTGTTAGAAAATTTTAGAAAATTATGTATTACTGCTTATGGCCTCGACTGTGTCCGTTACGTAAGTGCTCCCGGATTCGCGTTTGATGCAATGTTGAAAAAAACAAAAGTACAATTAGAGCTTCTCACTGACTACGACAAGTATTTATTTATTGAACAGGGCATAAGAGGGGGCGTGGTTCAGTGTACAAAACGGTACAGCAAGGCGAACAATAAGTACCTGCCAGCCACGTACGATGACAGCCAGGCCTCCACCTACCTCCAGTATGTAGATGCTAATAATTTGTATGGGTGGGCCATGTCTCAGCCCCTGCCCATACGTGATTTTCAGTGGGTCGACACTGCAATAGATGTTACCTCCATCCCCGACGATGCACTTTACGGCTACATACTGGAGGTAGATGTAGAATATCCCACAGTACTTCACGAAGCCCACAGAGACATGCCGTTTTTAGCCGTCAGCCAGTGCCCGCCCGGATCAAAACACACAAAGTTGCTTACCCCACTGGAGAAAAAAGAAAATTATGTTGTACACTACGTCACACTGAAGCAGGCAGTCAACCATGGTTTAAAAATTACAAAAATACACAAAGTTTTATAGTTTGAACAGGAAAAATGGCTTGAACCTTATATACAGTTAAATACCGAGAAAAGACAGGCAGCAACTAACAGCTTCGAGAAAGATTTCTTCAAATTATTAAACAATGCAGTGTTTGGTAAATTAATCGAAAATAAAAGCAAGAGACAGGTAATGGAACTGGTGAGAAGCGAGTCAAGAAACTAATTGCCAAACCTACATTTAAATGCCGAACTATTTACACAGAAAATTTATCACTATTAAAAATGGAGAAAGAAAAGATTTTATTTGATAAACCCATATATGCCGGCTTCACTGTATTAAATATTTCAAAAACACTTATGTATCAATTTCACCATGACACAATGAAACCAAAGTATGAGGACAAGATAAATCTATTATACACAGATACTGACTCGTTTATATATGAAATAGAAACAGATGACTTTTATGCAGACTTGGCCGCAGATCCCATACTCGCTGAGGAGATTGACACCATGACTACCCCTCCACTCAACCCTGCTATTCCCCCACCAACCGAAAAGTGGTGGGGAAATTTAAAGATGACTGTCCAGGGGTTCAAATCAGCGAGTTTGTGGGTCTGCGAGCCAAGATGTATTCGTACATATGTGGCGGGAAAGTTACTAAAAGGGCAAAAGGCGTAAAAAGAAATAGTTTTAAAAAATTACCTTTAATGATTATAAAAAGGTTTTGAAAGAGCAGCAAATAATTAGAGTCAATATTAATAACATACGATCACAGAAACATGATGTTTATACGCAATGCAGCAATAAAATAGCGCTCACATGGCAAGATGACAAACGCAAAATACTAGATGATGGCATACAAACAGTACCACACTGCTATATTTCAGAATAAAACAAGTTTACATTTTCCTAAATATTTTTACATGGTCTTCTTAATACATTTTCTAAATTTGGTTGTTCTAAAATGGTGGCAAATGTGTCGTTAAAAGCTGCGGGGAGTGATTTTATTTTGTGGATGGGCTTACAATTTTTTCTTTACGGGCCCTTGTGTTTTTCCGTAGCTGCCAAAATGTCCGGGTAGCGACATGGTCTTTACACGTAATTAAGATTATACTTTTTCCTGGTGGACTTTTTCGTTGCAACCAATGTTTGTGGGAGCAACTATATATTTTTTCTCTGATGGTTTAACATGCAGTTGTTTTTCCGTCGCAAGCAATGTTTTGCGGAGCGACTACGTTTTTTGATGGTGCAGTTAAGGCTGTTTTTTCGCAAACTAATGACTGGAAAGCGAATTTTTTTTCTCACTCCCCCAGCTGTAGCTTTATTTTTTCATCGGCAACATTTTTTAAAGCTTGGAGAGTGGGACAGGTATCATAATTGCATAGCTGTCCCTGGGAGAGGTGCGCAAATGTGGGGTCGGGATACATTGGTAGTTCCTCGCTCTGGGTGTTTAAATCTGAAGCGATTTCGCACCCCCTTCTCCCCCAGGCCTCTTTCATACTTTTGACATTACTAAGCTGGAGACAGGGGCTGGTTAAAAAGTAAAATACCAGTACCCTGGGTGATGACACGTGTTAACAATCCACAGTGATTGCACTAACCTCGTCATTCCCAGTTTAATATCATTTTTCTACGCTGTCTTGGGGATTTGGAGAGAACCATTTTATCCCGGGTGGAGGTATGTGGGTTTGTTGAACCTAAATTGAATTTTTCATTCTCTGCTCCCTCCCCCCCCCCCCGGGTGAAGATAGTGATCTTTGAGCTGGAAAGGGTCTGGTTAGTGTTCTAAATAACACGTCTGTGCCTGGTTGATATGCGACGTGTAAAATCTGAAGCGATTTCACCTAGTCTTCATCCCGAACCTTGATTTTCATTCATACTTCACCACCCTGGGATTTCTTGGCGATGACCTTTTCTCCCAGGCGAAGAAAATGATAATGATTTTAAAGATGAAGAAAAAATATGTTGTCGATGAATAACTAGTTGCCAGTGTATGTTGATGAAAAAACTGGGTGTTACGATTGTAATGTTTTTATTTCTGTATTCAGTAAAAACTATTTCTGCAGCTGTGTTGTTGCCTTTGACCTTAGGAGGGGTTAAGTCATTGCCTTTTGCCTAGGGGAGGTTACCAACACTTGTCTGCATCTGATTCACACAGATGAAAAAATTAAAATGTGTAACTTAAGCAGCGGAAATAGTGTGGGTTATGGAGACGGACTTACTTTTCCTCTAGAATAAAAAAAAAGTGGCTTTTCTCCCATCTGTTTTCTTCACGCCTTCTTTCCTCTGTTCTGTATCTTTCGCTGTCGTCTTTTTCCAATCGTTTATGCGTTTTTTCTGCTTTGTGTCACACACACACACACACAATGTGCGGCTGTTGAATTATATGTTCTGCTCGTTCATACGTCCGCTTCTACAGCTGTCGAATTTTGTTCTGCTTTGTGTTTACACTGGGTTTTTGTTATTTTTCGGCGTTGTAGAACACCAATGCAGTATGCGACACTTTTAGGGCTTTTAAAAAGATATTTTCTGAAATTAAAAAAAAAATGGTAGGAAACAGTGTTCGCTAGTATACTGCATTGTCCCAGAGTCCCAACGTCTCGGGGAACCATGCGCATGGTTGCTATAGACAGCCATTCGAATGGTAAAGTTGAGGGCAATGCTTTTGTTATTTTTTAAGCTGTAAAGTTAACAGAACTTTTGTTTATTTTTTTCAGAAAAAGCAGATGAACCAGTTCTGATGGTACCATACCAGGAAGTGAAACAAATTATATAAACTGATGTACGAAAGTAAGCTAAAATAAAATGAAAATGAAAAATATATTTTCTCTCTTGTTGCTATCATGTAACCTACACATTTTGAAATTCATTAATATTTTTTCAGTAAGAATTTGAGGAAAAAATATGTTAGAAATGGTTCTCTATGTCAAAACTGTAACATTATTTCAGTAAGTAATCAAAGGACTGAAATTGTGTTTACTTTTTCAAACAACACTTTGCAACGAGACTTTAACATTTGTACATTGGAATTTCAGGGGGGAAAAAAATTCAAATATGCTATCTCCTAACGTCTGTTAGAGGTAGTATATTTGAAACTTGCAGTATACGTCTCGTTGTAAATACACTTTAAATATATTTGTTTTTGAACATGTACACACTGATCATTTTCATAACATTTTCTTTGCAGCGAGGTGCTAATATTTTATGTATTAGTATTTCAGAAAAAAAAACTCTAATATTTTTCAAATATGCTACTTCCTAACGTTTGTTACAAGTAGTATATTTGAAACTTATAGCATACGCCTCGTTGTAAATACACTTTAAATATATTTTTGTTTTTGAACACGTACACAGAAAAAAAAAAGATGTTCCTGACAGTTCCTGGTTGCTGAGAGAAGAGGAGACGCCGAAATAAACATAAGACCTTTCATACAGGTCAAAACTTAGAAGAAAATACAAATAGTCATATACGCGTGAATTAAAATAAATAATAACTTTCAGAAAATTAATATATATATGACATATCCATGCCAAGTAGTTCAAGAAAAACTTTAATTTAAACCCATAACTTTTATTTAACATCTAGTTGGCATAGGTATATCCCAAGCACAACCAATGACTATAAATGAAAGAAAAAAAATTAGACATATCCATGCCAAGTAGTTCAAGAAAAAAATATTTTCAAACTTTAATTTAAACCCATAACTCTTATTTAAAAACTAGTTGGCAAAGGTATGTCTATACAGTTAAAAAAATATTAATACTTCATATACAACTTATCAACTTTACTATTTCATGTCTGCACTCGTAGCATAGTTGACTAGAGCGCATGACTGCCTACCCAAAGCTAGATGGTTCGCGTCCCGCACCCGGCAAAGGATTTTTTAGTTAACTTTGAACTTTAAAAAATCATAAGGTTCAATTCCCCATATATAGACACTTGGAACTTGGCCCTTGCCTGCAGCGACACTAGCGCACTCTATCTTCCAACATCAGAAGTAAACATTGGAACAAACATGGCTGCACCCAGCACACGATAGCAGCGCCGCCTAGCAGACGATGGAGAAAACAAACGTGGCGACACTAGCACCGCCTAGCAGACGATGAACAAAACAAACATGGCAACTGCAGCGCTGCCTAGCAGCCAACGATGGAATAAAGACGAAAAAAAATGTGACGTCACAAGCAGACGATGTAACCAAACATGGCGGCTGCGTAGCAGCGGGAAAAACAAGTGAGAGTCGAAAAACTAATTTGAAAATCAAAAAATCAAATTTGGAAAGACCAAATTTGGAAAATCCAAAAACCAGATTGCGGACTGTGACGCCATCCAAGACGGCGGTCAGTGACGTCACGGCAGCCATCTTGATTGAATCATCAGCGGCTCCTCGGCTCCTCAGCCCCCAGCCCCTGTGCCAGCTTGCCCTATTCCCTACTACTTTCTTACATAGGTTAAAAGATGTATTGTACAGTATGATTTGTACAATTTGGACATTAAGTTACACACATCACTTAATTATGCTGAATTGTTCCTTTCATGTAATTCATTAAAATGTCTGAAGTGTTTAATATCCATATGTATCTTTCAAAATATCTTACATTAATAAAGTTTTGTAGAAATTGATTACCAAAGTTTTTAATGTGCGTACCTACTACAGTAATGCTTCTGAAACCTTAACAGGGTGGCCACCCGCCGGGAATTTCTGGAAAAGCGGGAAATATGCGTGAATTTTTATTGCCGGGAAAAATCCTTGAATTCTGCATGAATTCCTGGTGATTACCGGGAAAAAAATGGACCAGGATGGAAATGGATTCATTTTAGTCTTGTGGTGAACTGTTTATAGTATAGTGTCGTTCGTAAAGGAACTATTTTTTTACGAACAGAAATTAATTAAAATATACCGAGTAAAAAAAAAAAGAATTGCGTAATGTTTATGACGTGTTTCGTAGTGCGTCTTTGATTCGAGATGTTTTGCTACGTTAATATGTCTATTTTCGACTCGAAAGCGAGTTTCGAGAGAACCGAATTGACGATAAAATGCCTGTTTAGGTTGCGTGAAGCAACGTGTTTGTTTATTGTGGTTTTGCGTGCTTCCCGTTAATTATTCTTCATAATATGCAGTGATATAAATTTATATTGTATCTTTAATCACGGCAAAATGAAATAAGAACGAAGACTTTTCTGTTTGTAATGACGATGTGACGTCTAATTTGTCAGAATCGTCTCGGGGAAACGACACACAAGCAGTAGATTTTCTTCGCGCATCGTATAAAATACGAGAAACGAATGGCATAATGCAGCATAAATATTATCAGTGGCAAGAAATAATGAAAACAACTATGGTAAAGTTGTTCCATATTAACTTCAATATGAAATAATATATAACTCCAAAACACGAATGAACACATTCAAGGTTATTATTGTCATACTTTGTCAATCCCAGTTTTGGGATCAAACGGAGTGCACAGAAATAAAATAAAATAAAAATTCTAAGTTATTCTCTATCCGGTTTTTTTGTACTTTGAAAATATTAATACTGACGCTATTTCCTAAAATATGATGTAAAAAATATTATCTCAAAGTTATCGTGGAGAATGTTGAAAGGTCAATGTAGCTTAATTAATTGCATATTTTTTCCCTACAAAATATTTTGATTTCACAGCTGAAATAAACAATATAGTGTTAGTGTTCTAATGACAATTTTGTTTTATAAGCCTACATGTACATCCTCCATTATGTTATTTGTGTGTTGGGTAAATGTCGAGAATCACTTCTTGGTTTACCGGCCAAATTATTGATTTTAGACATGTAGTTTATTAATGAAAAATTGTTTCTAGTGATGTTCTAAGTAGCCCTACTTAATTTTTTTGTTAGGTTAGGTTTTTTAGGTTAGTTTAAGTTAGTTTAAGCTAGATTAGGCAACCTAACTACCTAGCCTAAAGTTATGTTAGGTCAGGTTGGGTTACCTAAACTAACCTAACTTAATCTAACCTAATCTAACTTAAACTATCCTTATCTAACAACCTAACCTAAACCAACCTAAAAAACCTAATCTAATAAAAAAAATTTTTATGTAGGACTACCTAAAACGTTACTAGAAACATTTTTCATCACTAAATTATGTGTTTAAAATCAATAGTTTGGCCGGTACACAATGAGAAGTGATTCTTGATATTTACCGTGAGTTGTAATGGCCTACAAAAACCGTCGAATGTTGTAATGATTTCCAACTGTTAAATTTAACCTCTTTGGTTTGTAGTAAAATGTAATATTTCTTAGTATTGTGGACTTATGTGTAACTTAAATGTGTGTGTAGGTATGTAGTTACGTAGTGGTATTTTGGGGAGCATCTACAGTAAGTCATTAGATCCCATAATAGTATTGAAATGTGTGTAGTCCTACAGTTTAGTTATTTAGACAATTCCTTGAAAAACTAAATTTTGGACCTTGAAAACCTTAAAAAATGCATGAATTTTAATATTCAGATTTGGTGGCCACCCTGCTTAAAAGAGTAATGTATGTGGAACCTTACAGTGTACTATTTCTGAAACCTTACAAAGTTATGTTTCTGAAACCTCACAATATTATGTTTCTGAAACATCACAATATTATGTTTCTGAAACCTCACAATGTTATATTTCTGAAACCTCACAATGTTATATTTCTGAAACCTCACAATGTTATATTTCTGAAACCTCACAATGTTATGTTTCTGAAACCTCACAATATTATGTTTCTGAAACCCTCACAATGTTATGTTTCTGAAACCTCACAATGTTACGTTTCTGAAACCTCACAATGTTATGTTTCTGCAACATTTCACTATAACATCTCGTAAACATAACAAATTTCAGTTATGAAGGAGGACATTTCTCCGTAAATGTTACGTAAAAGAAATGAAACTAATATGTATTGTTATAGAAATGAAACTAATATGTATTGTTATAGAAATGAAACTAAATTGTATTGTTATATTTCTGAAACATCACTACAGTTTCAAAAGTTACCTAACAGAAATGTGTTTGAAAGGAAGTGTGCTGTGTGGGTCATAGTTTTTGCATAATGGCTTATTAAAGTCATATTTTGGATGTTTCCGTTTTAACGACCACACGAAAACAAATTGATATATTGAACTGAAAAAAATCACAGTGGATAAAGACATTGCAGGCTACAATGTCATGCTCTAAAAATTAAGAATAAAATTATTTGTATTTTTAAAAAATGCCGAAACTGAAAATAAAAATTTTCAAAAATTCAATATTTTTTTTTTTTAAATACAAATGATTTTAATTCTTTATTTCTAAGAGTATGACATTGTAGCCTGTAATGTCTTCATTTACGGTGATTTTTTTAGTTTGGTAAATCAGTTGGTTTTCGTGTGTCGTTAAAACGTAAACATGCAAAATATGACTTAAACAAGCCATTACGCAAAAACTATGAGAGATAAAAAAATTTCATAAGAGCCAAATTTAGTCACATTTTGTGTCTAAAATAAGAAAAAAAATATCTAGTACAAATAAAATATAAAAATATGGTGATGAAAGTTGCGGTAGACCGCGCCCTTAAGCTTATGCAATGGCTCTGTTTTATGAAATCAAAGTATTTTAACCTTCTTACCTTCCTCCACTCTATCCATGTATTTTTCGCTCCTGCACAAGCATTCAGCTGCACTGTGGCAGCATTCCACAATCTTGCTGCATCTTTTGCCGTGAAATAGGCATGCAACTTTCCCCTCGCAATATCTGGATTTCCTGTAGTAAAAAAATTACTTTCATAATAAGAATGTCTCAGTTGTAAGATGGAACCTATACAAAAGAAATAAAATTTGTTTTAAATCAACTTTGTAATTCACAAATGGCTACTTGGCGATTAGCTACTACTTTTACTGTAGTGTTTTATTACTTAGGTACTTTAAATTGTTAAGGACACACCATATTTTATAACTTATGTGATAGAAAAGGCCTCAACTGCACAACCAAAATGCTACGGAAATACATAGCCTATAAACAATTTCGCAGTAATGTTTTACGTGAAATACAAATGTTTCAGATTTTAATGTTGCGCACATAATAAATATTTTAAATATATAAACAATTTGTTTATAAATACCTTCTACAAACTGCAGCAAAACATTTTTCTGCTCCGAAGTAAGTTTCGACATTACCGATGACTTTGTATACATACACAGAGAGCACGCCGCCTAAAAACGTAAACAACAGAAATGGCCGATTGTGATTGGCCAGAATTTCTTTAGCAGAGTGACCACAATAACAAAAATGTATTTCTCGTAGCGATTCCCTGCATCCTTCGTATGAGATATTCCGAACACGGTTGGCCAACTCGCATGCGACAAATAATGCGTCCAGCATATCAATCCTCGCAGACGCCGAGCCGCATGCGAGTTCAACCACTCAACTCGTCTCGAATAGACTAGGAATCCGAATGGTTTCGAGCATAAGGCTCCTGGTGTCTCGAAGGAAAAGAAGTCGGATCTTCTTGATTTGTGCAACAGCAAGGCTATCCCCAGTGCCTATCATTGGTTCTACAAGCAACTTAAAGTAAACAAAGGAACTGACCAAGAATGAGAAAAAGAACCAAACGGAACAGACTTTAACAAATGTTGTCCAACAATGCTTATTTGGCCTAAGAAAAACATTTTGAGTGTAGTTGTGTTGATTTAATGTTCATAATAGTTTTCACTAAACAGGTGTGCTACTGCAAGTAATAATTACATCATGAGTGCAAAGGTATACTTAACATGCCAGCAAAAAGAGACAATAACCAGGACTGAACAATGTTATTATTGCATATTATGTATAAAACATTTATATTATTTGTGTAATTACTTTTAGGATAACATTCGAGCAAATTATCGCTAAACCAATGTTTTACTATGCAATAAAATTTAAAAACATTATATAACAACTTTGTGACACTAGTGTTTGATATGGAGCAATACTGTAACAATTCAAAAGTACATAATTATTAAATTATTATTAATTTTACTGTAAACACTTCAAAATGCAACAAGAGTTCAGTACAATAGTTAACCCATCATTATCTATGTAAATGTTCAAACAATTATTTTAACGAATTGCTTTCGATAGAGGTCTTTATACAATAGTGCAAAAAAACTTGTTCTTAATTTTTCTCCATAATAGCTATTTTGAGTTGTTACACTATTGCACTCATAAGACGATATTTTCAGCGATCTATTTAAATAATGCGTTTCATCAGTGTCAGTTGCATGAAAATAGTAAAAAATTATACTGCATTTATTACACCATGGGGTCATTATGAGTGGGACAGAGTACGATTCGGAGTAAATTTCGGAGGGCAGTGTCTAGCTCGTGTATTACAAAAGGCTTTTGAAGATGTGCAATTTAAGATCGTAATTTTGTTATTTTATTACATTTGTATTTTTTCAAAAAACCCGGAAGAACACCTTGAACATATTAGGATTGTACTGACAAAATTACGGGAGTTAGGTTTCACATTTAATCCGGACAAAGTTACGTGGGCGAAAACTGAAATAAGATTTTTGGGATGTATTTTGTCTTGTGGTAAGTTAATAATGGACCCAGAAAAAATTGCACCTATAGTTAACTTTCGGAGACCGAAAAATGTAAACGGCATTATGCGCTTTATAGGTATGCTCGGATACTTTTCCAAATTCATTGACAGATACGCGGAGATGTGCACTCCGCTAAATGAATAGCGTAAAAACATGTTCAGTTTATTTGGGGAGAGAAGCAAGAAAATGCCTTTAAGCTATTGAAATATACTATTTCTCATCCTCCAGTTTATGGGTCTCTCTGCAGGGGGGAGGGGAGGAGGAATTGGGAGGACATGTCCCCTCCAAACATTCCTTGTGGAGGGGACACATTGACATATTGAATTTCAAGCGAAGGTATTGTGTGTTATTTATATAGTGTTAACTTGAATATTAATACACGTAAAAGATAATTATTTCAGTGCTCAACCTGTTTGAAAGACACATTTATTTATTAAACATTCTACTAGGATATATTTACGTCTATTCGTCAAAAATATTTACATCCCATGCCCCCACCCCCCTAAATTTACTTACCGGAGAGGTCCATGCTCCAATTCTAGCTTTGCCAGACTTTAACAAGCGTTTTATGCTTCAAGTAGATGCATCGTCGACAGCCTTAGGTGCAGTGTTATTACAGGACACCGGCGAAGGTAAACAAGTTATTACATACGCGAGTAGAACTTTAACTTCAAGTTAAAAAGGCTATAGCACTTACGAAAAGGAAGTGTTAGCGTGTGTGTAGGGAGTGGAGAAATTTACGACATATTTAGAGCATCAGGAATTTGACTTACTAAGTGATAATCAAGCATTGAATTGGCTATATTCTCATCCGAAACATGTCGGGAAAATTGGTCGTTGGATTGCTAGATTGAATCGGTACTGTTTTAAAATAAGGCACGTGAAAGGGAAGGAAAATGTTGTAGCTGGTTGCCTGTCACGCATGTTCGATGAGCATGATTTTGAAGATTATTCTGTAGATAAACCTAGCGGGGGAGAAAACAAGGTATTTGCATTGGAGGAATGTTGCACTGTAATTAAAAGCATTCCGGAAGCTTTTATTGACATGTGTAGGTGGCAAGTTGAAGGTAAACAATGTCAAGAGTATAAGACGTGGGATACAGAATGGCCAAGCGAAAAATTTTAAGATTGAAAAATGTATTTTGTATTACTTCGGAAAAGAAGTTAAGAAAATTATGGTTCCAGAAAAAACAATAATTATGTTGATGAAATATTTGCATGATACTGCTATAGGAGGGCATATGGAGATATTGAAAACGCAGGCAGTAATCTGTAAACATTTTTTTGGCCAGGTATGAATAGGCAAATTGCGGATCATGTAAAAAATTGTAGAGAATGTCAGCTAGCAAAACAGTCTCGTAACACTAAAATAGGAAAATATTCTATTCAGTTGCCTGAAATACCCTGGGGAAAGTTTATATACAAATGTTTGGTCCGTTACCAAGATATCGTAATGGTAATAATTGTTTGTTGATATTAATAGATGGTTTTAGTAAATTTATTATGATTTTGCCTATGAGAGATATGAGGTTATACATATTGTAAGATCTTTAACGGAACGTGTTTGGAAGATTTTTGGTGGACCTGAGCAGTTAATTTCTAATAATGCAAAGTACTTCAATGCAAAATGTTTTCAAGACATGTGCTTTAGTTGGGGCACAAATCATGTTAATACTAGACCGTATTATCCATCACCTAATCTCGTTGAAAGGGTCAGTAAAAATGTTAAGGTAGCTTTGGGTATTTTTCACCACAAAGATCACAGAGCATGGGTTGAAAACATTAATGAATTAAATCTTGCTTTCAATTCTGTTCCACATTCCACTACTGGTTTCACTCCGAATAAAGTTTTCTTGGGTAAGGAGCTTCCGTCTCCTTTACACAACATCTGGGGTGTGCCGCCAGAAATTATGAATAGTAAGGGTCATAAGGAGTTAGAGAAAATGTGGGACACTGTGTATTTAAACTTAGGTAAAGCAATGCGAAATGTAGCTAAAAAGCACAATAAGGATCGGATCGAAAATATATATGATGTAAATGATTTGGTTTTCTGTAAACGATTTGTGCAAAGTAAAAAAGGAGAGTATTTTTCGGCTAAATTAGCCACTGCTTATCAAGGCCCCTTTAAGACTGTAAAATTTTTAGGGCCTAACTGTATTATTGTGTCCGTCCAACAGTTATATAACAAAGAGAGCCCATCTTACACATCTAAAAAGGTTTTGTAGTAATCGGAAGGGCAATTGTGATTCATTGTAATATGGATTGTTATAAACTGGTTATTTGAAATGTGTTTGCAGTGTTTAAAATTTCCTATAGAAATTTTATTTTGTGAGGGGTAATTGAGACAAATATTGTATTTTGCAGATGTGTTTGTGCAACTTTATTTATGAATATTTGTCTCATAATTGTATTAATATATGTTTTGTAATGTCACCGCGGGGAGGCATTTTTAAAGTATAGTCAACTGAGGTTGCGCGCGCAGCGCTGTTTTATGAGGGACAGGCAGAGCCGGAAATCCGAGGAGGGGATAGAGACTGACGTTGGATGTCGACTGAGGTGGTTGGGCCGAGGTGGCCGAGTAAGCCTCGAGGAGTGATTTTGAAACTAATCAGCGGGACAGTGTGGAATGTAGAGCTAGTGTGGAATGCAGATGTTTCGGCTGGGTTGGCCAAATGCATAGCTATACTATAACATTGTATTGTCTGGCACGTTTTAAGGAGAGCCAGCTAGAAGACCGCGCTGCTCTTAAGGAGCTAAGGTGCTTGGCCCTTAAGGATCCCCTGAGGTCTGACTTCCACAGACGAAGAGCCGCCGTCGTACTTTTCACGAGCGGCAAGGAACGCACAGCGTATGTTCATCAAGACTGCGGGAGCATTATACTGGGAACTACGTTGAGCAAGATATGAGACGTCGCCCTTGAAATAGTGCACATGACTGACCGGTAAGGGTATTAACTTTTAGTGTGATTTGTGAATATTTTTCTACTGCGTAAGACAAAGACTTTAACTTCCAACGTCCTCTATAGCGTCGTGTTATATGGTGTTATTCAAAAACAAGCAAAGAGATATTAAATTTGAATCGTGCATTGCAGAAAGGAGATAAGTCCACAAATGAAAGAAATTGAGTTATGAACAGGAAACTATTATTTTGGCTATATTACATCATTCTGTGGTGAAACGGAACATGTCCGTATACTTTAAATACTATTTAGTGAACCAATTTATATTGAGTGCAGTGCAGAAAAGAGACAAGTCCAGGACTTATCCCCTTTCTGCCCTGCTAGGTGAAATGTGATCTCCTAGTTTACTACAGAGCATTATACATTCCTCTTTGGATTGCAACTGTATGAAAATATCGCGGCTGTTTTGTTTTATCATGAGTTTTGGTGTTAAAAAGTGTTGAAATGTCGGATAAGATGAATGTACTAGAAGGTAATGAAACTAAGACGAAACGGAAACGTGGGTGTAATAAAGAAATGTCTAAAAGGAATGTTATAAAGAAATGCAGAGTTATGGGCGAGGAATTTGACAATTGTATTGGGAAAACTGTACAAGCCCGTGCAACAGGAAAACCATGTGGGTAAGTTACAGTAAACTTATCTGTTAATTGAATGAAAACACAAAACATCTACGATTTAGTAGGCCTCATTGTGTGTTGACATTGATTGTTTTAGGTGCCGAAAGCAGTGTTCCACAAAACTTTCCGATGAAGATTACATGCACGCAATTCAAACAATGAACACATTCTCTACAAAGGATGAGCAGGACACTCATCTCCAGAGGTTAATAGAGGTGCAGGCAATATCGCGGAGAAGACTAGGACGCAGAATGGGCAACAAAGAAAATGTACATACAGGTATTATGTTTTGCAAAGTAATAATATAAAGGTTAGTGTTTGTAAAGCAGCTTTTGCAAGTACATATGGCATTGGAAAGAAGCAAGTGGAGCGATTATGTAGTCTGCTTTCTGTAGGAAAGTCTCCAAAAGACATGAGGGGAAAGAATGAAAAGAGCAATGCTCTTCCAAAAGAAACCTGCCAGCTCATACATGAACACATTGCATCTTTCCCAACTCAAGTCACACATTATTCAAACACAGAAACCAAGTATTTGGATGCACGTCTTAATGTTAAAATAATGCATGAACTTTTTTTGGAAAAACATTCTGCAAGTGACGTAAAATATAATTACTACTAAACCTACTTCCGTGAAAATTTTTCCCTGAGGTTTGGACGACCACAGATTGATACCTGCAGCAAATGCGAGGAGTTGAATGTCAAAATTAAAAACTCAGCGCTATGTGAATCCGCTAAGAGGACAGCTGTTGCAGAACTTTCTGTGCATAAAAGGCGCAGAGAAAAATTTTATAAAAAAAATGAAGGAAGTGGAAAAAATGTGTAAGGAACGAAATGATGTTCTTGGAACGTGCTGTGACTACATGCAAAATCTACCATTACCGCATATACCAGTTCAACATATATTTTATTATAGACAAATATGGGTTAACAACTTTTGCATCCACAACTTAAAGACAGGCAAAGCACGATTCTGTACATATCATGAAGGCATTGCTCGCAAGTCTCCGAATGAAGTTTGTTCGTTTCTTATACACTACTTAGAAAGAGAGGTGTCTTCACAAGTTAAAGAGGTTCACATCTTCAGTGACAACTGTGGAGGGCAAAATAAAAATCATACTGTCATTAGGATGTTACTTGCCCTTTCGGATTTAGGGAAGTTTGAAAAAATTGCTCACTACTTTCCACAACGAGGACATTCCTACCTACCCTGTGACCGTGACTTTGGTGTTGTAAAGTGGTTAATCAAGAAGATGGATAGGATTTACGTACCCTATCAGTACATTGAATTAATATGCCAAGCCAATACAAATAACAGATTTTCAGTTACAGTGATTACATCAGACGACATCAAGGATTTTAAGCGATGGTGGCCTCAATACTACAAGAGAGTGTGCTGCTCTGTAGATACTGCTAGGGGAACACCAAGAGATCAGAAAGTGTTGTTCAACCCAGCACAGTTCAGTGAGTTCCTGTACGGCAAAAATTTCCCTGGGGCTGTTCAAGCATCCACATTCATAACACACTATTTCCAGTTACGAAAACCAGGTACTAGCTGTCCACCACTACCAGTCCATAAGGCATGCAGTGGTAAGATTCCAATCAATGTTTGTAAATTAGAAGATATTGCTAAAGTAAAGCACTTCATTCCATCAGAGTATTCTTTGTTTTACAATGAAATATTGGAATGGCCTACTTCTGTAAGAGAACAAAACAGCGACGATGATATGTAAGAAGAAAATGGTTTTGCAAAGTTAAGTTCTACGAAGCAAACATGTAGCAGGCATTGACTGTATATTTGCTCGCACTACTATAGTAAAAACTTGAAACATCAGTAATATATCAGCTAAATGTGTGTTATTGAAGAAACACTGCCTTTTTAGTGTTTTGTGTTTAAAAAAAATCTGGGTATGACTTATGTATTCTCTTCTTGACACCATAAAAACGCCCATGAGCTAGTTTTACATAGAGCAAGAATATGTGTAGGTATTTGTTCGTACTAGGTGCCTACTTATAATGGAGCACATCAGACATTAGTTAACATTTCAGCAAAATGTGTGTTATTGAAGAAGTACTGGCATTGAGTGACCTGACATAAAATCTGTTCTCAACTAGTTTTACGTAGAGCAAGAATATGTATGTGCATTGTTTTTTACTAGGTACTATATAATGAAAACTTGAGACAACAACAACATTATAGAGGCAGTGTTATGATTGTGTTAAAAAAAAATACATTATTATTTTTTATGTATAGTGTTTTATACTGGCCTAATAAAAAAAGTACTTAAAAATATATTATGTTTGTTTTACACCTTGGTATAATGCAAACATGTAAATTGCTAAGCTGGTATACAGTTCTTTACCGTAGGATGTAGTAGTAGTATGAACTTCAGCACAGAAAAGGGATAAGTCACATCAATTTTTTCTTTTTTATTTACTTATTTGTCTGCATTTGATGTATTTCAGTCTATAAATTAACCACAGTTTATGTCCCTATTAATGCATAAAATCTGTCCCTATTAATGCATAAAATCATTGGTTTCCAAATTGTTATAAGTACCGTCTTTCATTTGTTTATCTTCATTATCTCTGAAGTTGATTTTTGTGACTTTACCCCTTTCTGCAATGCACGATTAATTTATCGTAAAATATCTTTCCAAAAATGTGTAAAGAAAACTATTCCCCTCTTTTTTACATTGTTACAATCAACATAATGTTGATTAGGGTTAACCAAGTTGTCACCCTACTTAAAATAGAGAGAGGCAGCGTAGTTACCACCCGAGACCTGATGGAACGAGAGTTTCACTCTGATAAGAAGGCTGAGTGCCGGCCGGGCAGTCAACAAGTTTTCATGAAGGAGCTGACGTGGTTAGCCCATGTGCGACTTGCCCAGAACGTATGGAAAAGTGCTGACCAGTGATCTGTGGTGGTGTAGTGAGGAGAGAAGGGAGAGGAATGATGGGTGTGGGCGAGGCACGGGACGGGGGGCTGGCAGATTAGAGTAGAGTGCGGTACTGGGTAGTTGGTTTTTGTGGCGGACATGAGTATATGATTGTTGCTGTACTTTGTGGATGGGAATAAAAGCATGCACTGAATAAGCATCTTAAGTGTATCACTCTGAGCCAGGTCAACCCTTCTGCTTCTTGGGACGCAACTACTGGTGTCAGGTGTGGGGTGACCAAGAGAGATGAGAATTTCTAGTGCACCAAGACTTATCCCGACCTACCGTGGCAACCGGTGAACCCGGGTTTTCGGGCGAATGACTGACACGTCGCTGGACGTCGCGAGAGTAAGAGGACTGTTCACAATGACAGCGAGGAGCACAGGCGGATCCTGCTGCTACACCCCTCCGAGCAGACAACCCCAAGGAGAAGAGTCGGCCAACAATGTGGATGCAGCATCGTGACAGCACACCTATAGGAAGGTTAGTTACACTTAGGATCCTAAGACATGTGGTTGGAGTGCATGAAGTGTTTGTATAGTGTGGCATGTATTGTATAAGGGTATTGATTACTACTGCGATCACGCTACTTCCTTACTAGAAAAAAAATCTGTTTTATATAGACATATTTATAGAAATACCTTAATTAGGTATAGTAATTAATATTCGGCGATATACCACAGTGAAGGATTTAGCGTGAGAAGCATGGCGGTCGTGGGAGAAGAGGCTACTGGAGTTTATCGTAGTCTAGCAGAGGCAGTGAAATTGATTAGTGAACCATTCGCAGGGGACAAGAGTAACCTAAAGGAATTTGTCGATAATGTTGAGGTATCCCACGAATTAGTAAATCCAACACAGCATAGTAGGCTATTAAAATTTGTTAAGGTAAAAATTTCAGGAGATGCTAAAGCTAAATTATTGGCACATACCATGGTGAAGACATGGGCAGGGGTGCGAGAAGTATTGGAAGAAAATTACTCGGTGCGTAGAACACTCGTTTTCTATGTATGTGCAATGTTTAATGCCAGACAGGATAAGTCCGAATCAGTGGCAAGTTGGGGGAAGCAAACTCGACTCCATGATAACAGATCTAAAGAAGGCAGCGACTAGGGTAGTGACAGTGGCCGAACTTCAGGGGGCACAAGCATTGATTGAACATTTATCTAAAGCATGTTTTATGCAAGGTATTTCAAATGATAAAATCCAGATGATAGGAGCAAGGGCCAAATGATTCGCAGTTTGGGGGATGCAGTGGAAGTGGCGTTGAAAGGAGCGTAATCTTATATCTCAGAGGGGTAAGATAGGAGGGCGGGCCTTCGGGGCTAACATGCTTTACCGACCCCATTTATGGTGTTCGAATTGCAATCGAAATGGCTATTTGACCGTACCTTGCTTTCTGAAAACCGAAGGTAAGGAAGACAGAAATGTCAATGCTGGAATAGTGTGTTATCAGAGTGGCTGGACTGGTCACATAAGGCGCTTCAGTAGATACCGAGCTTTTGAGAAGGATGCTCAGACTTACAAGCCGAGGGCAGAGAGACCGACCAGCAACAGCAAGGAGATGGGAAACGCGTAGGAGGGCACAATAAGCAACCGATTGTCTCCTCCTGTAATCCAATACCTGATGAACGTATAAATGGTTGTACCACTCGCAGGCTAACATGCAACCTGACTCAGCAACATCACAAGGCTCTCAGCTTGGTAAAATTACCCCTGGTCTATGTGAAACATGATGTAGATAACTTATTACTGATTGACATAGGCTCGGAAATTAGACTGATTGCATATGATAATATTCGGGAGGAATCAAGACACCTCACTGATAAGTGTATTAACTATGTGTTAAAAGGGATTGCACTTGATAAAGTCACTACAATGGGAGTAATAAATATGCCTGTATCAGTCAGTAAAGGGTGTACAATTAGATTCCACGTAGTGCACAACTGCCCTTATGTGGGAATATTGGGTAGAGACTTCCTAATGGCGCAGCAATGTGAAATAAGCTATCGCGACTAATCGCACCTATTACCCCTAGTAGATATAAAGTATCCTATATTACCGGAGCCTCCCAACAACCCCAAGGGGCAACTACTGAAGGTACATGCACGGTGTGAGTTTATTGCTGCCCTGCCCACACAGAGTACAGGATATGGAATAGTTAGAAAGCAGAAACTAGAGGAAGGACTCTATTTAGCCAATGCCCTGACAATTGTAAAACAAAATACATGTATTTGCAGCATTCTAAATACAAACAACGAAGATATAGTACTCCCAGTACCAGAGGTAGAATTGGAACCCGTTGACATAGCTAACTGTGTGCACAGCCCTGCATTGCCTACTAAAAGGGCGTAAAGCCTACACTCAATATTGCGGTTAGACCATCTGACTGGAAATGAGCGACGAGCGATAGAAGATATTTGCGACCAGTATGCAGATATATTTCAGTTGCCAGGCGATCACCTCACCTACTCACCGGCAATAGAACATGCCACACCAACCATAGAAAATTTACGACCGGTAAATTCCTGTCAATATCGGATACCCGAAGCCCATAAGGAAGAGGTGCATAGGCAAGAGTTGGAAATGCTAAAAGAGGGTATCATCGTCCCGAGCAAGAGTCCCTAGAATGCGCCCATTTTGGTCATACATAAACACAAGAGGCGGGAGATAAAGCAAAATGGAGAATAGTGGTGGGCTACCATGGGCTGAACTCACAGACAATAGGTGACTCATTCCCGATTCCCAACATAACAAACATCCTCGAACAGCTAGGACAGGCCAAGTACCTTAGCACCTTGGATCTAGTGAGTGGGTACCTCCAGGTACCCTTGAAACCAGAAGATCAACCGAAGACGGCGTTCAGTACTAAACACAACCATTACGAGTACACTCGCATGATTTTTGAGCTAAAGGGAGCACCGGCCACATTTCAATGTCTTATGAATACCGTCCTGGCCGGTTTAAATGGTTTTTAGTGCATGGTGTATCTGGACGATATTGCTATTTATTGGCGGACTTTAGAAGACCACAATGACAACCTGAGGGAGGTATTCGATAAATTATGCCAACAAACTCTCCAACTCCAACCTGAAAAGTGTGAATTTCTTCGCAAGGAGGTGGCATACCTAGGCCATGTTGTAACAAAGGAAGGAGTGAGGCCCAGCCCATCCAAAGTGCGAGCAGTAGAGGAGTTTCCTAGACCAGAAACCAAGCGTAAGTTAAAACCATTCTTAGGTTTGGCAGGCTACTATAGGAAGTTCATCCCCAAATTCAGCCAGATCGCAAAACCCTTATTTGACCTGTTAAAAGAAAAGACCCTACTTGAATGGACAGATCACCATGAACAGGCCGTCCTTGCCTTAAAGAACTTATTGACCACAGCACCAGTGCAGAGTTTGATAGTCCCTTTATCCTGACCACCGATGCTAGTCTAGAGACAGTGGAAGCCATTTTATCACAAGGCGAGTTAGGAACTGATCGCCCTGTAGCATATGCAAGCCGCACACTAAATCAAGCACAGGCAACAACTCCACAACAGAACGGGAGTTACTCAGCATAGTCTGGGCAGTGAAATACTATCGTCCTTATCTGTTGGGCCAGCACTTCACTGTGGTAAGCGATCATAAAACACTGACATGGATTTTTAACATGAAGGATCCTAGCTACTGTTTGTTGATATGGCGCCTGAAGCTGGAAGAATACGACTACGGCATCCACTACCATGCCGGGAAAAACATCCCTCATGTGGATGCCCTGAGACACATTTGCGAAATTAATGTGATGGATGATGCTGAATAAGTAAAAGATGCTCTAGAGGAAGCTTCAGCGAACTAAGTAATAAATTACAGCATCAAAAAAGAATATTAAAGGAAGTCCATTATTCTCCGGTAGGGGGCTATCAGGGGATACAGCGCACCTATGCGAAAACTAAACAGTATTATCAGTATCCAATAATGAAGACCGATGTGGAATACAATGTCCGCAGGTGTGTGTCTTGCCAAAAGAACAAGTTGACCCGACCCAAGGTAAAAATGCCTCTCGTTGTGACCCCCACACCAAAAGTAGTGTTCGAAACCTGTGCATTGGATATTGTAGGACCCTTTACCCAATCAGAACAAGGAAACAAATATATTTTGACCAGTCGGGGCGGCTTGTCCAAATATTTAGTTGTGGTGCCATTAGCGCAACAGGATGCCAAAACAGTGGTTAAAGAATCCGTAGAAAATGTAGTCCTATGCTTCAGCATCCCGCAAACTATTCTCACAGACCAGGGAACCAACTTCCTTAGCAAGGTGATGGCACAAACATGCCGTCTACTGCAGATACGGAAGATCTGCTCATCCAGCTATCGCCCACAGGCGAATTTTGTGGAACTATCTCACCACCCCCTAGTCGAGTTCCCAAGGCATTACATAGGTGAGGAAAAATAAGACTGGGACATTCGTGTTCAACACGACTCCGCAGTCGACTACAGGTTTCAGTCCCCACAAACTGATGTTTGGACGAAGGCCAAACATTCCGGGGATACTGCAGAAACAGCCCATCGCGGAATTGTCCGAACGGGAGGAGTACGTCCATCGGTTGCATGCCAAGTTGCAAGGTTTGTACAAATAAGCTCGAGAAAGACTTATGCATTCAAAGGAACACAGTAAGTTGCAGTATGATAATACAGTGAATGAATATGTTTTTAAGGCTGGGGACCATGTACATGACGAAATGGTATTGCGCAGTCGGTCGAAGAAATTATCCTCTCAATGGATAGGACCTTACCAACTGATAAATGTGGAGGATGTGTTATGCACCCTGAAAAGAAGGAGCGACAAACACATCGTGGTCCACGCCAATAGCCTAAAGCCTTTCTTCTGATTGTTGTAGGATGGCGGTCGTATTGCTCATTGAACTAGCGGTCGTATTGCTCATTGAACTGGTGGTCTGCCTCGACTTCTCGATAGATATAACACATGTAACGTGCATATATTGGTATAGGAAGGTATTAAATAAAATATATTCTTATTTAGGATAACCTGCAAAATTGGAACTGTCTGGTCATGTGACCATTCTTTCGATTCGGTATCGCGTCACGATACCGAATCTGTAATGCAAAATATGCTGCGAGGATTTTTATTGAATTGAGGGTAAATAAGAGAAATATGTGAGAATCTGGACCTTTCCCTCGGGCCAGGAGAGCAGGTGGTGCCTAGGAGCAGTGGCAACGTCCTGCCTATTACTCTTCTCACACACCTCCGCTGGGCTAATCTGGCCAGTTGGGGGAGGGGCGTGCAGCAGCCTATAGGAACAAGGCTTAGAGGCTATGAAGTATAATATGAATTAGACTTTTGGCTGGAGTAATATGTTAATTTAAATAAGTAATAGAAGTTAAATAAAGAAATGATAATTGTCCAGGTTTTGAAACCATATATGCAAATTGAAGTAAATAAATGCGACTGTAGTGTACTACAGGGTTGGCTTCGGTAGGCGGGGCTGTTTCTGAATGCTCTCTTCCTATTGGCCGGATTACCAATACTGGGACCAGTGGCGGGTTTTCGGACAGTGTGGGAAGAGAAGGGAGAACTTAACGGACTGCGGACGGAGGAGGTCGCGAGGGTGCTCGCGAGGTCGCACGTCGGGGAGTCATCGGAGGTTCGGATGTCGAAGGTCAGGGCAGTAGACCGCTGACAAGACGACCCGATCAACTGAGTAAGAACGACGGGGCGAGTGAATTTGTTCGGCGGCGCGACGTTAAATGTAGTGGATGAGTGGGATTACAAGTAGGGTCACTAGGTCGAAGCAGCAGACCGCCGACACGATCACTTAATCCGCGTCGACGGCAGATAGTGGGGTGCTACTAACGCAATTTCAACTTAGTGTATCGGCCGCGCTAGATCGACGGGTCGGTACAATTATTAGCCATGCCCGCGGGAGTCAGCAACTCAGTGCACCATCGGCTTCTAGAACTGATCAGACCTTGTTTTTATTCACCTAAAATCACAATAATCATCAATAGTGTAGAAAACAATAGCCAGAAAAAAAACCGACAAACAGAAAAACATTTAGTAATTGAACGAGAGGGGGAACGTCGTGCACAAGAGTCACCAGGACTATACTATCAGCACAAAGGGACAATGCAAATATATAATCTACAGCAGACTATTGTTACGTATGTCAATCTTTCCAACTTGGATGTCAACTACAACCAGGTGAAACATTTCTATGACATAACAGAAATTGTATGCAACCAGTATGTTAGTAAGGTAAAGAATCGCCCCAAGTGTAATATTGTGTTGAGCGACTGTGCTGTAAACATTAGAATAATAGAAGAAAGCCGAAATATTATTGTTAATATGTTAGCCCCGTAGAAGGAGGTGTCAGACGAAAACGAGGACTTATAAATACAATAGCTAGTCTGAGTAAGGTGCTATTTGGTGTACTTGAAGAGGATGATATAAATTACTATAACGATCATATTGCTAAACTAGAATCGGAACAACCAGTTTTTTAAGACTAGTGAAGGAACAACTAGTAGTGGTTAAATCCACTTTACATGTTTTTAATCACACTGTGTTAAATACTGCACACAATGAACTACTATTGACACAAGGCTTGGAGAAAGTCCGGGAAAGTATGACAGCGAATGATAACAAGTTGAAGGACCTGATAGAGTTGTAGAATCTCAGAATGATACCAACGAGCACTTTGCTAACTTGTACCACATTAGTAGTAGAGTAAAGGATGATTATGAGGTCATAATACAAGCTATTATTCATGCACAAAGGGATATGCTGCAACCACGCACCATTTCCCCTTCCCAAATAATTGTGCACCGCCGCAGCCTAGAGTCCCATGGAACCATTACTATTCACTACCATTCCCCTTAAGAGTAACAATTGGACATTATGTATTGAAATTGATGGACCTGAGAGTATTTATAAGAAAGGGAGTGTTGGGGTATGTGGTATCACTTCCGTATGTAGATCGGCTGAAGTTCATCGTCTACAAGCTGCTGCCACTACCTTCTCCACTAAAAGACAAAAGTGCCAAATTTGCGTTCATCTCACTGTCCGTTGGACTTTTTACTAGTTGAAGTGTCGAGTACCGAGAGTGTAAGGACCTTACCATTGACTAGTGTATCTGCAGGCAGACATTCCCTTTTTGTAACACTCATCACCACGAAGAATGTGAAGCCAAATTATTGTCTTATGGTAACCAAATTCCTACAGACTGTGCTAGAACTATAATCGAGCTCCACCACTCCCTATGGACTCAATTGACAGTTAACGAATGGTTGTATGCGACACCCAATCCAGAAAAACTAACAGTAGTTTGTGACGGCCAGGACCCTACAGATGTTGAGGTATCAGGAGCAGGTCGACTTAAATTTTGAAAGAGATGCAAGTGTCTGGGAAAAAGAACTATAATACAAAGTCAATTCAATATACAGAGTAACCATAGTAATAAGGATGTGATTCCTGCTTAAGCCTTGCGGGCTGACTGCTGTGAGATGTTAGGTGAGAAAATTCTACTAGCTGAGGTGCAATTAGACTTACCCACTAAACAAAATATGATGGACTTAGAGGATCTTAAGCTGGTAGGGCACAAGGTGGAAGTGGTAGAGAGGGCGGTCCGAGAAGAAGAGTGGAAACAACAACACTGTAACGTGGTGTACCACATATCCTGGTCTGTTTATGTAATTGGTATTTTCATGATAATTGGGATAATCTTTTGTTGCTGTTGTTACTGTAAATGTTGTAAGGGGAGAAAGTGGCGCACGGTGGAAGACTGTTGTCCAGGCAGTGTGTGCTTCCGACCATTAATTGTTAATAGAATAAGTACAGATGAGAGGCGAGGGTATTTTCCTCCGGTGACGGGGTCTATGTCCCGATTGGAGCAATCTGCTCAATATATTATGGAGTTGGAACCATTGGAAAACCTGGAGGGCAGTTCACCACGCATTCCTGTTCGCCGGCGGTAATCCGCTAAACAAAATTGTTTAGCTTTCAAAAAAGGGGAAGGAATTGTAGTGTCACTAGACGAGCGACCCCCTTAACATTATTAGTTAACATAAGATATCTTATTTTTTGTATCAAGTGTATTAGTAATGTTGGGCAATAGAGACAGTGGAGACTGATAAGATTGCACTTAGGGTTTGTGTGTAATGCATATAATATTATGCTTGTAAGTAGTGACTAGAGATGAAATGTGTAACATACGGCCAGTCGTCTCTCCCATGCGCTCGGATGACCAGTTAGCGCCGGCCAGGCAGTCAACATGTTTTCATGAATCTACTGCACTTGAGTGATGGAATGTTTGTTCAGGAGCTGACGTGGGTAGCCTATGTGCGACATGCCCGGAACGTATGGAAAAGTACTGACCAGTGATCTGTGGTGGTGTAGTGAGGAGAGAAGGGAGAGGAATGATGGGTGTGGGCGAGGCACGGGACGGAGGGCTGGCAGATTAGAGTAGAGTGCAGTACTGGGTAGTTGGTTTTTGTGGCGGACACGAGTATATGATTGACGCTGTACTTTGTGGATGGGAATAAAGTCATGCATGATACTTCAGTTACCTGCCACGAAGAGTAGACTGCTTGCATTGCTATAAACTTGGTGTCTGTGTAATCAGGAAGAATGGTGCTATTGTTTAAAACCATTATATTTGACATTCACCTAACTGTTGTAGTTTTGTAGATAATCCAAGTAGCTGCTAATTTTCGATATAAAATTTGCTGAAAGATTTTTTTTCTTTCGAGAATGCCTGCTGGCAGCTTCACAAAATTTCTTTGGCATGTTAGAAGCACTTTTTTAGGTAATTAAAAAAATTTCCATTCATAAATGATGAATACTTTTACTGTTTTGCTTGCTATAACTTCATAACGATAAAGTATATAAAAAAGTAATAAAAACCTATTTTAATGTATCGGCGCTAGTTTAAAATCATTACATTACACATGATTTAAGTACAGAAGTTGCTAAATATGGAATTTAACAACTTATTTTTCTTTCTTGAACAGCCTTAAAGTAAAAGGTCACACTATCAGATTAAGATATTTCAGCAAAAATTAATTCTAATCTCACATTAAATTGAGTAATGTAGACTAAACTATGAGGAACCCCAAATATTCCCAAACATGCGTTCAAGTTACTGGACAAAATAGGGACATTAGTTGTTTACTTTTCCTTAATATCTGCATAAGATGTCTCGGCCTACATATTTTAGTGCGGTTTTTTACACAGCATAAACATGTTAATAAATAGAGAAACAGGTGTAGGGGAGACGTCGCTAGTTTATGGATGTATTCCAAAATCTGAGAGGTAGGTGTGAACATGTGAACTTCACTTACCTCAGTAAACTGTTTGGCGTGCCAGAAGTTGCATTTTACTATTTAACATATTTTAATTCTTAAACCATCCGTCATGTCTTGTAACCGTACTACAGATAATTTTATTAAAGTTTGAATTATGAGTTGTGTGTGTTCTGTTATGAATATGAAGTTATGTTTGTGTATAATGTTTAAAAGATCAATTTTCTGCATTGCTAACTAATCATTTTCTTTCTAAATTTATTGTAAGCTCTAATAATGTTTAAATATTTTCTTTATTATAAATTTTTACTGATAACACCACTTACTTTAGCATAGTAAAGTATAGGAACGGCTCTCAGTAAGGTATGTACTCCAATGGCCAGAGGTTTGAGACCTATGAGGCTGGCCCAGTCTACAACAGCAAGTTCGAAAATGGGGCAGGCTTTTGAATTACCTTAAGTTGGTTGTAGATGTTTGGTCCTTCCTTCTTCTGCCTCCCCTGCAAGATGTCTCGTGTGATAAGGATAGATGCAGATGGTCGACATTAGGACCTTAACTTAAATAGTTGTGTTCTTAAATAATACATTTTTCCTGTATTTTGGCAGATTATCTGAGTGAACATAAAGAGCCGAAGAGCATCTATGTGTAAGGACTGTATTTTGGTACACCTTAACGTACTTACTTTTTGCCAGCTTTTAAAAGTAGCCATTGTTCGCTGAACTTGCTGAGGGTTGCTGGCAATATTTAAAGTAGAGAAAAATGTTCTGTCGTATTTATTAGAGAGTACTAAATTTGAATGGAAGCTTTGTTTGCCTTCTCCCTGAGGAAGGTATTTTCTTTGGTTGAAATCCAGTTTTTAAAATGGAAAAGCACTTTCCTTCATATTTTCAATAATTCTAATTTTACAGTCGTTTTCTAGTCGTCTGTATTTCTTTCAGTGTGGAATGAGTTTTGTGTGTGTACTTGTTATTGTCTGTAAGCTAAGTTGGGCAGTTAAACTTAGTATTTCCATTGAAGTTCATACCAGGGCCGTCGACGGGGAGGGAGGAAAGGTACGCTAATACCTGATACTTGATATATTCATTAAGATTGTGTGCTCAGAGTAAAAAAGCTGTTAAGATATATAAATTTTGTAAGACATGGGACATATGTTAAATGGATGAAGATACACTGGAAAGGGGTCCAATTTTTTTTCTGAAGGACCCAGAAATTTCTGTAGACTGCCCTGGTTCAAACCCCCACTCAGCATCTCTTGCACACACCTACTGTTCTGCCACATTACGTAGTACCAGTACACGATGACAGTCTATGCTGCTTATTAATTGTTCCCATTTAATATTAGAATCTTCTTTTATGAATTCCTGTGGTTTGATTCCCAAACATTCACTGTTTTTTCTCCTGTTTCTCCTGTTTTAGGTTTCTGTTCTCTCATTTGCTGTTGAGGGTACTACCCTTTCCAGGATTGATGGGAGCATGCTTAGGTTGATGTTCGATAACAATTTGGCTGACAGAAACAAAATAAATCATTGTGTAACTTGGAAATTGTAAAGATTATCTTTGGAAAGCATAAAAAAATTGGTCTACCCGCCCTGCAGTTTAATTTTTCATATGTGATATTTCATGGTTGCAATTGGACTATTAAACTGGTAAAGTCTGGCAATTTAAATTAGTAACAAAAATATTGGAAATGTATGGGAGGTTACATTTGGTAATTGGAAATTTAAATGTGTAGTACAAGCTTTGTCTAGTTACCAATTTGGTCAATATAACTTACACATACACATCATGTGAAATGCTGCGATTAGTTTACACACAGTTCTATTAATTTAAGAAAGTGTTCGTTTTCGGACTCCTCGAGGTTGGTAGCTATGCGATTGCAACCCACCTATCATTTCAAGGAAAAAATCTGTTTGTAACTCTGTCTATTAAAAACAGTGTGCGTGTTTTTTTTATTTTTGTATTATTATATTTCTTCTTACAACTAGGCTTCAGACCTGTGGCAATTTCTCGATCCCATCAACCTTTCTTGAAACTCCCTTGCTCCTGGCACCGTAACCACATCCCTTCCCAACTCATTCCATTATTTTATCGTTCTTACTATCATATCGTTTTTTCCTCTCTCTCTGTACTCTTACTAACCCTCTGTATTTTCCACTTATGGTCTCCTTTTCCCTTGAATAAACCTCTTTGTATCTTGTTTCCCAGTTGTGACCACCCACCCCTCTCACCACCTTGAACGTCCTCACCAGTCTTTCCACTTTCCACCTCTCTTGCAGCGTGCCCCACCCCAGCCATTACTGATGGCTTGAATTCCTCTTCTCTCTCCCCCTGTGTCTTCCACTTATTTGTAACCCACCTAGCTGCTCTCTGCACCTTCTCTAGCCCCACTACTTCCCCTCATTAGTATGGGTCCCAGACCACTGCCACATACTCTAAAATGGGTCTCACTATTGTTTTGTATCCTTTTTCCTTCACTTTTTTGTCTCTTAAAATCGTCCGCAGTAGAACCATGTGATGAAGTAATAAATGAAGTTACTGTCTGCTTGCCTTACCATTCCCTTTGTTTTCTATGTCTGTCACAAATGAACGAGGTTTTTGCTGGATATAAGTTGTCTGTGGTAGAGTGAGCACGCTTATAATCAGTCTTTGTATAAAACACTGCAGCCTTATAACAATAAATTAATTTTAGTATAAATTTGTTTTTAGTTGATTAAATGTGTAAGCAAATAGGGAAAAGTAATTGTCATTAGGTCTCATTCAGTGCGTGGTGTTGAAATTTCAGACATCTGTATGCTCACTTTACAAAATTGGCGACAGACAATCTGCTGCGAAGTGGTTGTTATAGAAAAATACATGTAAAATATTGGGGTGAATTAAGTTTCTTGTTTTAGAATTAAGGCAGGAACAAACGAGATCCAAATTTGAATGAGAAAGATCTAAAGTAAATCTTATTGTCATGTTTAATTTTTCTATTTCTTTTAAGTCACGTGTTATGCTTATCTTGTATATTGTTGCCAATGTGGTATAGGCTATCTACGATTCAGTATTTTGTATGTAAAAAACTTAACTGTGCCATAACTTAAATTATGGTAGGGTATGGGGGGGAGTACTGGAAAGTTAGAGGGTTTTCACAAGTCTGATTCCTGTGAAGAATCCCTCATCTTAATTTGTGAAAATGTTTGAAACTAGTTGCTGAAAATTAACTGTAGATATGTTGAACAAAATTATTCCATAATCCATAAATTAATGCCAATATTGCAGTTTGAAATACAGGATGTTTAACTTTCAAAAGTCTAGTTGCAAATTTATGCCGTTGTTAAGTCGTCCCAACTTTTTGGAAGAGTACTCTCTATTCTTCTCTTGATCACATAGAGTACGTATACACACTACTGTTCAGTTCAAAAGGTTTGCCAGAAACTGTTCACTCACTGCACACTCGTGCCCATTCTGTGGCAGCCATTATGTTATGAAATGTAACTCTTAATGTATATTTGGCACTTGGCACATTTATCACTTGGGGTAGGAGTTTTATGCTCACCAAATTTTGGATTAAAAACAAATTTTGCGATAGTATTCAGTTCCCAATTCAGCCATCCTGACCTCGTTTTTACATGGTTTCTCAAGGTCACTCCATGTGAATGCTGGGATGGTTCCTTACAGAAGACCATGGCTAGATTAGTAACTTTATTATTCTTAAATTCCCATCCATATTTAGGTTTTACATTTTTAAATGGGTGTTAATGTACTGCCAAATACTGAATGATGGCTGCTTGCTAGTTGAAGTTGATGGCATTTGTGTTGCCATTCCATTCCATTTTTTATGTGGAAAGGAAATATGTGTACGTTCCAATATATAACGTATATATAATATATAAAATATATATACATGCACATATTACATTTCACACGAATCGGGTTTTATTCAAGATTGAAAAAATTCTAGGTATTGAGTATTTGCAATTTAATATTTTCGTTTTAGCCTCTATGGCTCATTGCAGACAGTAAACCTTACCATGTTTATATCCTACCCCGTAAGTCCAGTTTCGGAAATCTGGTGCATGGCATATAAACATGGTCAATAAAGATTACATCAAACCAGGATCATATCATAGTGAAGAAGTAACAAAACTGTGTGTAACATTGAGAAAGGTGTTTCTTGCATGACAGTTATTTTTGTACAAAAAATGTCCAATATCATTTCAAGTACACCTACATACGTGCATTTGAAAATGACATTGGCTTGCTTATCATTGCTATTTGTTTATGTTTAAAGCCCCATATTTTGAGTGCATACTGAAAAGGACTTGTCAGTACAATGTACCTATTATGTGATCGTTTTTTGTGCAGTTCACCTACACACATTATATAGATTTCACGCACAAGGAACACACCATGCACAAATAACAAATGCTAGTACATTGCAAGCTGCATTGAAAATAAAACATGCTCTCTGACAGTTATGGAAAGATATCACCTTCAAACATGCCATTAATAGTTGAATACTAATGTAGATTAAATTGCATTTGTGTTTTTTTTATGAAAACACGGTAACAATCATATCCTTACAGTTTCATTTCATTTTTGTGTCATGTACATGTTATGTGTTTGGAAAGTTTTCATTAGACAAATGTGTGCAGTACAAATCAAATTTGTGTTAACAAAAAACAAGTCATTTGCAAATGCACTTGCGTTAAAAACTCTCATCACTTTAATGATTTTCCGTTTCCGAATTAATGTGATGAAACTTATGCGTAAGTTCAGAGCATGTGACTAAAAATAAAATAAAAAAGAAATTAATCTGCTGTCCTTAATTGCCTCACAAAACTCCATTGTGCCTCAAGTTTTTAATTCACCAGTACTCATCACCACAAACACTGGCAAATTTTCAGTACCTACTGTTTACCTAGTAGTCGTCCAAAGTATTACTAATAAAATACAGGCTATGGGGTAATACATGTATCTTATTGATTAATCAGGCATTGGCTATAACTGTTTTAAAATAACCTGTATATCAAGTCTTATCAAACAAATGTACTTAATAATAATGTGTTGATTTTACATAAATCAGGAAGAATTTTTATCTCTGAAAAATATAATTATTTGTTTTTGTCCTGTTATAGATTTGTTGCATAAATGAATAAATATAGTTTTGGATAACTATGTAATAATCAGAAAGTATTATCCAGAAATCAACAAAACAATATCAGTCAATAATAATCTTTTTTACATAGAGTACACGAAATGAAAGTGTACTACAACATTCCCCTTCTTATTAAATGAATTAGTGAAAATAATTATATGGTATTTAAAAATCTTACAGGACGTGATATGAGTCGTCCTGCACGAGAAATTGTCTCTTTGTGTATTCGTGTATCAGTGCTTGCATTTGATGAATTTTTTTATATCTTTACGTTTGATCATATCATTGTTGGTTTTATTCATAGTTGAACTGATTTTCTGAGTTTCACTTTGTGAAACTTCCATAAAGGCAGGTTTAAGACGATCTATGGAGATACATCGTTTTTGACCTCTTCCGTCTTCTATGTGGAAAAATTTTTCTGACGTTTTGAAACGAGGTAAGGTCCGTCATAAGGAGGTTGTAGTGAAGTGCGCACAGTGTCGTGACGAACAAAAACATGTGATGCGTGTTGAAGTTCAGGATGGACAAATGTTGTTTTGGTCGTGCATCTTGAGGTGGGTACTGGTTTGAATTTAAAAATAGTAGCACGCAATGATTGTAAAAATGAATCTGAGTACATCATTATTGGTTCTTCGCTGAAAAAATCTCCTGGAAGCCGAATCGTAGTTCCATAGAGCATTTCAGCGCTGCATCATTTGATATCTTCCTTTACTGCACAACGCATGCCGAGTAGAACTAATGGAAGTGCTTGAATCCATGACGTATGTTGTTGTAAATGGCACATGAGAGCTGCTTTCATTGTTCGATGTTGACGTTCTAATAACCCGTTAGTTTGAGGATGATATGCTGTTGTGTTGGCGGTGTCAATTCCGAATTTTTTTTGAGAGAACGAAAAAGTGTGCTTTCAAATTGCCGTCCTCGATCAGTTATCTTTTGAGGTATGCCAAATCGTAAAACCCAACTAGTAATGAAAGCCGTTGAAACTGTCTCGGCATCTTGGTTTGCAATAGGAATGGCCTCAAACCATCTTGTGTAACGGTCGATATCAGTAAATATGTAACGAAATTCTTCACATGCCGGTAGTGGACCTACAATGTCCGCATGTACATGAGAAAAACGTTCGTTAGGAACTGTGAAAACGGAGAGCGGAGATTTGGCATGTATATTTATTTTATTCTGTTGACAAAAGATGCAGTTTTTTGTCCACAGTCTGACATCTTTATTCATTCCTGGCCAAAAATATTTATTTGTTACCAATTTTTGTGAAGCCTTAATACCTGGATGACTGAATTTGTGGATACATTCAAATAATTTGTGTCATAGTATAGTTGGAATGTAAGGACGGATGACATTATTTGATGTCTCATAATAAATCTCCTTGTCTGATTCTGGTAGTTTGATTTTGACCATGCGGAGCGAAGGATTTTTTAGTGAACGCTGTAAATCTTCGTCGTCTTGTTGAACACACAATTCGTCAGTATCCAAATGTGAGGGAAACGAAATTTCTTGTATGCGAGACAATGCATCTGCTACTGTATTAGAATTACCAGGAATGTAACGAATATCTGTTGAAAACTCTGAAATAAATGACAATTTGCGCGTTTGTCGTGGGTTGGCTTTATCTAATATTTGAGTAAAAGCGAAAGTCAATGGTTTGTGATCAGTGAGTATCTTCAAAGTTCGGCCTTCTATAAGGTAACGAAAATGTTTAATAGCTAAGTAAATGGCAAGTAGTTCTCTGTCATAGGTACTATATCTTCGTTGACATAGAGCAAGACTCCTTGAAAAAAACTTAGAGGTAGTTCTTCGCCATTTTCTGTATGTTATACTGCTCCCACTGCTGTTTCTGACGCATAGGTATCAACACAAGTTGAGAATTTGGAGAAGGGTGTCTTAATATAGTAGTTGATGCCAACGCCTGTTTTAGTTCTTTGAAAGCTTGAAGTGTCGACTGAGTCCAGTTGATTAGTGTATGTTTTCTATGTTGATTTTCTACTATGATTTCTTGTAATGGAATTTGAATGCTAGCAGCTCCTTTAATGAAACTATGGTAAAAATTGACCATTCCCAGGAATTTATGTAGTTCTTCAGCGGTATTTGGTTGAGAGTAATTAATGATTGCATCCATTTTAATGTTGGATGGTTCAACTTCTGCTGCAGAGATTTTGAAACCCAGAAACAGTACTTCCGTGACACCTAATGTACACTTGTTCGGATTTATGGCGATGCCATACTTTTGTAATCTTTCGAAAATTTCTGTTAGATGTACTAAATGTTCTTTTTCGTCTTTTGATGCCACAAGGATGTCATCAATATAAACAAAACAGAATTCTAGTCCTTGGAGAATTTCATTCATAAAACGTTGAAAGGTTTTTGCTGCATTCCGTAAACCAAATGTCATATATGGAAATTCAAATAAACCAAAAGGTGTGGTTATATCAGTTTTAGGAATATCTTTTTCATATACAGGAATTTGTTGATATGCCCTTACTAGATCGATTGTCGAGCAAACAGAAGTGCCGTGCAGTATACTGTTGCAGTCATGAATGAAGGGAATAGGGTATCTATCTGGTTGTGTGACTGTATTCAATTTTTGATAATCTCCACAAGGTCTCCAATCACCATTTTTCTTCTTAACCAAGAGTAGTGGGCTAGCCCAAGGGCTGTTAGATGGTCTGCATATTCCTTGTTGGAGCATGAACTCAAATTCTTCTTTGGCTTCATGTAGTTTTTCTGGTGCCAGACGCCTTGGTTTTGTGTAAAGCAGTGGTTCCGAGGTTTCAATGTAATGTTCTACCTTGTGTACATTTTTTGGTGGTAGTATAGTTTGTTTGATTAGTGTCGGATATTTAGAGAGTAGTTCGTGATACTTTATGTTAGTGTTGATGGACCTGATATGAGGCATAGAATCAGTTGTTAACTTAACCTATTGTTTCCAGCAAGGTCGATCCGTCTACAAGTCTTATCCGTCGTATGTCTACTAATATATCAAAATATGACAAGAAATCTGTACCAATAATTGGTTTAGACACATCGGTTATTATGAATGGCCATTTGAAAGAACGCCGTAGTCCTAAGTCTAGTGACAACAATTTTTTGTCCAAAGGTAGCTATAGTAGTTCCGTTAGCAGCATATAATTCTCGAGATTGTTTGTTACGTCGTTCTTAACGATTCGGTGGAATGACTGAAACATCTGCGCCCATATCAATGAGAAATTTGAAGCTTGCTTGATCTGTCAATAACAAAAAGGGGGTGTATGTTCATTTGTGTAGATTCCGCCTCGTATACACAGTTTTCTAGTTTTCCTGTTGTTTGGTATTCCAGTTACAAGGAGGGCAACATTTATGCGCATCGTCCTTGAATCTGTCGTGATACCAACATAAACCTTGTCCTTCGCTTCGTCGTTCTTGACGAGGTGACTTTGATCGTCTTCGAAATTGTTTATGACTATGATCATCATCATTAAATTTGGATTCTAACTTATTTACAATACGTGTAAGATCCTCAATATTATTCGCTAAATCGGACGTAATAACAAATGGATTAGAATCTTTGTATGCAGTAATGCGAATGGAAATTGCACAAATATTAGGTCCTATTATTTCTGAGATTTTATCTGCTATTTCTGCTAGTTTGGGGAAAGTATCAGTACTGGATGAGAGAATTGCTTGTGTGCTATTTGGTAGTAGTCGTAACCACAGTGATTTCAATAAAGTATCAGATACGTTATCTCCCGCCAACTCTTTCATCTGTCTGAGAAGCTGAGTTGGTTTTTTGTCACCTAGTTCTAGATCATGTAGTAAAGATTTCATTATTTTATCTTCACTAATCAAAAATCTATCTATAAGGGCGTTTTTAGAGCCACATATTTATCAGTAGGACGAGGATTTATGACAATATCACTCACCTCATTTAACACTTCAGTGTCCATTGCTGCCACTATATGGTTAAATTTTGTTTCATCTGCGGTGATTTTACAAATAACGAACTGCGCCTCTACCTGACTGAACAAAAGTTTAGGGTTCATTTTCCAAAAGGCAGGGCTTCGTAAAGAAACTCGCGCTATTTCCGGTCTCCCATTTTCTTCAGGGTCCATTATGTATGATCACGTCGGGGTCACCAATGTTGCGTAAATGAATAAATATTTATAGTTTTGGATAACTATATAATAATCAGAAAATATTATTTTTGTACAACTTGATCCAGAAAGTATTATCCAGAAATCAACAAAACAATATCAGTCAATACAATATTTTTTTTTACATAGAGTACACAAAATGAAAGTGTACTACAGATTTTTGAAGAGTAATTCTCAATATCAATTGAAGTAATGATTATGTATTTTATCAACTGCATCATATAATACTACATAACTTGTTCTAACTGTTATCCGACATTACATAAATGTATATTTACAAGCAACAATACATAATATTTCTATTTTACTGATTATGTTATCTAAAATTATTTAGTCAAGCTACGTTTCACATAATGACTTCCTACCATGTTATTATAATTATTTAGTAGAGTGAATTCAATAAAACACTTGATATAAGAAATTAAACACATCGTGTTCATTCCTGCCAAGCAACAAAAATGGAAATAAGAAATGTCTTTGCGAATTTAATTACACTGTATTTATATTGTTTAACATAGATTGTAAATTTATTTTGTTGTACTGATTGCAATCAACCCATATTTTCACAAAGAACCATCTTTGAATTGAATATGATAAAATATAAATGCAACTGCACCAAAAAAATACAAATAAATGTAAATCCAAATTTAATTTCGAGTATGTATTTGAAATAAATGTAGACTATATAAACATTAAAAAACAAAACATACAACATCAATAACACGAACAATACATTTCATGCTCTCAAAATCATTTACTGTTCTTTAATTTTAAAATCTGTAGTTGTTCTTGCAAAATCTGTTCTCGTATTCTATGAAGACCCTTTTCATTTTCTTGGCGCATTGTTTCAAAAAGCATATTTTGCTTGTGCAATCCTTCGTCTTGCAGGAGGAGGCGAGCATGCCGCTCTTTATCCATTGCCCGCATCTTCTCTTGCCAATTTTTCCTTACATCAGCATCTTGCTGCAGAAGTTATTTTGTAACTGTTGAAACATTTTCTTCAAGTCTGGCCTTCTTCAAGCTAAGAGATCGATCCTGAGCAACAGGCTCAGGTCTCTGCATGGCAGGATCTTCTTATTCGGCAAGCTGGTCTGGTGCGGTGAGCTGGTCTGGTGCGGCAAGCTGGTTTGGAGTGGCAAGATGGTCTGGTGGGGTGAGCTGGTCTGGAACACCTGGTCGCCCACCTGGTTGCACATCGTCTTCAGGTGTTATCACAATTTCGTTCCTGTAAATATCTGCAAATTAATATGCATGATATAATAATCCTCCTTTCAGTTTTGGGTAAAATTATTTCAATTACAAACCACATTTGAACAAGCAATAATTTCTCTTTCCAGGGCATAGGTTGATCCGTAGATATACACTGGACTCCCCCTCCCCAGTTGAAAGTATTAAAGGTTCCACAGATTTATTTCACACAATTCATTGCTAACTTCTCAAAATAGTGGCCAACTCTGACAGCCCTACCCCCCTCCCCTCCTTGTGAATGAAATAATCACGCCTCATTCACAAATTGTTCTACTCTGGTGATTTTTCTACGGCATTATCTACCAGCGAACGAAGTATTAACATATCGTCAGCAAATATAATACTGTAATGAAAGTCATGTGTGCATAATTCATTCTTAACAGGCATTTGAGTCGTGTTACTAATGTTAAATAAAAAAAACTGATCCAAAATATTAGAATAAAGGACACAGGTCTCCCAAAAACACAAATATAAGAAAGAAGGGTTTATGTTTCACGTCCTGTTAGCTAACCACATAAGCATTACGTACACACAAAAAAGTTTGCCATAACACATGAAGCTAAGAGTATCTTCCTACATACCCCCTCATTCCATAACAATTTACATTTCGTTAAATAAAGCAATTTTCACGCTGCTGATTTTGCTGTTAAAATGTGCAGAATTAACTGATGCAATACCACAGATGCAAAACTAAACATTTTTAGATGTAAATATTTGTTTTAGTTACCAAGTAAGTTATTTCCGTACTGTGCAGTACGACACCATATGCTTGACCCTCTAAGAACAGAGCCACACACTAGCATACATCTGTGTATGTGGTTGCTATGATATTTGGCTAAAGCTGGTTTTGGTTCCAGTTTTAGGAATTTTTTTTATGGTAGTTGAGAATGTGCACACAAAATCACTAGCTTAATTAAATTCTGAGTTTGTCGGTTTAACTATTACAGTACATAATTTTGTACATGTGTAAGGAGATACTATCATAACATATCAGCGCTACACACAACATATATCTCAAGTTTTCACAGTGTTGCAATATTGCCTGGCAAGCCGGACAGCAAGACGTCCGAGCGGCAATCAGGTCAGCGTTGGGAAACCACGGAAGACAGCAACTCACCTCCCCCCTTGTTAGTTGCACAATATCGAGGACAAGCACGCCGATATAAGGCGCTGTTACCAAGCAAACGGGGTCTGTCTGTCTGTCTGTCGTCTGTCGTCTGTCTGTCGGTCTGTCGTCGAGCGGTCGTCCACCAGCACTCACCGCATCTACAGCAGTGCAGTTCTCCGCCGGGGACTCGGGCTCGAGCCCCGGCGGGTGCGTGCTCGTCCGTCGATGCCGTCTCCTCATCAATCCAGCTTCGGTAAGGTCGTCAGATCTAGTTATGTGGCAGCAACTCTCAATTTAAC